>CM077252.1:19022839-19182839 GCA_039654775.1 Spinibarbus caldwelli | reverse complement strand
CCATTATTCCAGATGGGGGTCCCTAAATATGTGTTTGTGGGGTAACAAAGGCAGGCGGAGTGATTTTATTTTCTGAATCTCTTCTGCACTCATTCTTTAAGATGTGGTTTGATCTTAATACCTCAGAAACCCTACTTCATAAATGCTGCTTACCAAAATATACAAAATAACTAATTTAACATATCCTACATGAACTAAAGCGTAAATTAGATGTTTATGGTTTGGCAAGAATGCTTTTGTTCATATATGTTGTCAGGGGCAAGTATCCTTCAAGAGCTGTTTCTTTTGTTTGTGGACATAGTGCATCATGATTTTTTTGACAATTACATTTGTTCATTTAGCGGACACGTTTATCCAAAGTGATTACAAATTAGGAAAAACAGAACAACCACATTAAAAACAACATTATAACAACCATATAAAGTCTATTGTATCATATTTGATACATGAATTTCTAAAAACGTCCACCTTCAGGTAGTGATTCACTTGTCCATTTTGCTGTTAAATCTTTATTTATTTTTATAAAGTAAACATAAGAATAAATTGTATTGTTAATATTACAAGATTAACACTTTCTTGACTGAAACACCTTGCGTTTCCTTGATTATGCACTTTTTTATGTTTATGTTGAAATGTGAGCATCAATTATGACAAATGGAATGTTTATTTGTTAATTTCTCAATCATCATCGGTTTGCATTGCATTATATGTTTTGCTCCCCACTATAAATCTACAGCACTTTGATCATAAAATTAAGCATTTAAATATCATCTTACTAACACATATTTTTGGGAGTGACAACTGATACTTATATGCATTTTATGTATGTAGTTTGCTATATTATTAAAAGTCATATTGATTTACATTACAAACTTTCAGAATGTTATCTTACCTTTTAGCCATATAAATAGCAGCAGCTGCACAAAATTGCATATTTTTTTGCTCAGTTTGAGCCTCTGAATAAAATGAAGGTGATTTTTCCCCCCCTTCATGTTCTCACTATATGTGACCCTGGAGTACAAAACCAGTCATAAGTACCAGTCATAAGTTGTAGTGCCTCAAAAGCAACAGTATATTTGTAGCAATAGCCAAAAATACATTATATGGGTCAAAATGATAGATTTTTATTTTATGCCAAAAATCATTAGGATACTAAGTAAAGATCATGTTCCATGAAGATATTTTGTAAATTCTTTACCATAAATATATCAAAACTTAATTTTTGATTAGTAATATGTATTGCTCAGAACTTCATTTGGACAAATTTAAAGGCGATTTTCTCAGTATTTAGATTTTTTTGCACCCTCAGATTCCAGATTTTCAAATAGTTGCATCACGGCCAAATACTGTCCTATCCTAACAAACCATACATCAATGGAAAGCTTATTTATTCAGCTTTCAGATGATGTACAAATCTCAATTTCAAAAAATTGACACTTACGACTGGTTTTGTGGTCCAGGGTCACATATTATATTATATGAGCCATAAAAGCCTGACCTATCAAATATTATACAAAACTTAAAACACAAATGCAAACTTTTTTTATATTTTCTATTATATCTTGCTTAAAAATGGTTTCAACAAATTATATATCTTGCCTAAAAACACTTTAAATGTTTCATGTCATGTCGAGCTTTACAGAGCTGAAAGTGCCTGCTTTCTCCACCAAAAATAACTAATATCTTTCTAGAAGCAACAGACCATCTCTTACTTCTCTGATTCAAACCGATTATACTTCTCTCTGTAAAGTCATCCAAATGAGTGTGTCTTGGAAAGAACTGCACAGTAATTTCACATGGAAGACGTTATAACACAAGACATGGTTGCATTTTTGACCACAAGAGGGTAGTACAACAGTTTCAAAGAGATTTGGGTTCGTTTATTTCATCTCTGACTGGCTCGCAGTGAAACTATGAGCTATTCCACAGCAGTCCATGGATTAAACCACACAATTAGATCTTGGGCCCGTAAAAGAGTCGTCGTGCCGTTTTTGCTACCTAAAAAGGACATGTAGGGCAAAAGAAAGTTTGTGACCTCGACTTCAAACAAACCTACTAAGAGATGGAATGGCAGTATTGTTGAAGCATCATTGAAGAAAAACTAAGCATTTTACAAGTGGCTTTTTGAAATTTGAAGTCTAACATCATTGTTACTAACCTAAAAATAACTCAAAAATCCTCAACGCTCAAGCAATATGAAGGGTGGGGAATCAACCTTAGATGACTACAGATTTCCTGTTTTATGGAGCAGGAAAAGTAGATCACATGGGGTCACTGGTGGTTTTACCCATAATCACTTCCTTTTCCATGTTCCACATGCATTCCACTGTCCGATGTGAACCCACAACACACTGCATCGAATTAACTTGGAATGATCAACGAGAAAATCACTGCATCAGGCGAGACAATGGCTGTCAAAATGTGACACATATTACAACGCAAAAAGCCTGTTTCTGGAATTTGCACTAAATGCTCTCTTGTAAAGATTGCGGACGGATAAAGATCAGCGAAAGCCGTCCATCAGCAGAAGCAAATATAGAGAGAAATGGAGTCTGTCAGTGTAACCCTTCCATGGTTTTAGATATGAAAAGATTACATCTCTCAGGCTGTCTGCCTGTCTATGGTAAGCCATGCATCTTCTTTTGTGGAGCAGCTAACCTTGTGTAAACTCTTCTTC
Source organism: Spinibarbus caldwelli (assembly GCA_039654775.1). Lineage (NCBI taxonomy): Eukaryota > Metazoa > Chordata > Actinopteri > Cypriniformes > Cyprinidae > Spinibarbus > Spinibarbus caldwelli. The sequence goes on along the minus strand of CM077252.1, from coordinate 19,180,162 downwards.
AACCCCGGCAGCCCTTTCGCACACACACATAGTCCCTCGCCGCCTCCAGCGCTGAGCTCTCCGTGTGGAGACAAAGGGTCAGCCTGTGGCTGCCTCCAGCAGCTAGCATGATAAGGGCCAGTGAGTTTACCAAATTGCACCGGCCCTACAACGTGAAGTTTATTCTGCCTATTGTGGGCCTGTAGCATTCCATAAGCATTAGCCATCTGCTCATGCAAGCAGAGATATGGCTGTCTTATTGGCCAGCTCACTACCAATGGCCTGTGATGATTGGTTATCTGAGAGCTCTGATCTGAACCCAACAGTGTTCTAGCTGTGCGCTGCACCAGACATTAGGTTCAAATAATTGCACATTGGAAATAAATAAAAGCCATCAGTGAAAGAATGTGTCTCGTTGCCAAGCTCTGATCGGGTATTGCGTCACTGATTAAAGGATTATTCTCAGTTAAATACGAATTATGGTCTATCGACAGCATCTGAGGTATGTCGTTTATAAAAACAGAAAACATTGGTGGAAAATCCTTTAAAGAAATGTTCTGGTTTAAACCAAGTTAGGTTAAACCCAAACATAAATCATAAAATAAAATATAAAATTAAAAAATATTGTGGGTTTTATTAGAAAAAAAAATTAAACATATACACTACTGTTTAAAACTATGTTGTTGTTATTTATTTTTTATTGTTTTTGAAAAGTCTTTGGTTATCAAAGCTGAATTTATTTGACCACAAATACAGTAAAAATGGTAAAATTGTGAAGTATTATTACAATTTAACATGCACAATTTAACAATTACAATAACTGTTTTCTATTTTAATATATTCTGAGATGTAATTTATTCCTGTGATGCAAAGCTGAATTTTCAGCATAATTACTCCAATCTTCAGTGTCACATGACCATTCAGAAATCATTCTAATATGCTGATTTGTTGCTCAAGAAACGTTTATTATTATCATCAGTGTTGGAAACAGTTGTGCTGCTTGCTTAATATTTTTGTGCAAACTACAAAGGATTGTTTGATGAACTGAAAGTTCAAAAGAACAACATCTATTCAAACGGTAATACATTATTTTACAGTCATTTTTGATCAAATTTATGCATCCTTGCTGAATAAAAGTTAATTACTTAAAGAAATAATTTACCAATCCCAAACATTTGAACAGTAGTGACCATACACAAACACATATAATTTTGCGTTAATTATCTTAATATTTATTGATGTTCAACATACCCCACGTTCAACATACTTGATTTAGTTTGCTTGTGAAGGAATTCCACATGCTTTTCTTCTAAATAACTGCTCAATGCAACAAGAAGTGTCCAGAGTTCAGGATAACAGGGCGTTTTCAACCTCTGAACAAACACTTACTTCCTTATAGACTCTGAGATCCTACAGCTGGTCTGGGCCTCAGCAAGCTACAGTCTTAAACTGCATCTCATTTTACTACACTATCTGCTCTAATTTGACAGTACTGGCCTGTACACATGAAGTTAATCTTAGATACGTATTTGCAGTTGATTTCTGGACTATGTTAAAAGTGAAATATGTTATGAAATGAAGGAAAATTAATAAATAAAGACCTGTTGAAAATGTGTTCCATATAATGGCCAAAGGAATGTCTTCAATAGAGAATAAATTACATCAACAGCATTAGTGACTTGCTGTCAGTTACCACAGGAAATAATTTTGAAAAAAACAAACAAACAGCATTTACAGTAATGAACCTAAAAGTCTATGGGCAAAGGCATTGTGCCAGGATAAACTTTTAAATACACTATGTTGCAAAAGTATCACCACAAGACTTAAACTTTAAAGTGTTAACATGAGACTAGTGTGATATAACTGCAAAGTATCATTGTCTATGTCATAACTTGTATAATAATAAGTATTATCAATTAAAATACAATAAAAACAAGACAAAAAATTAAAACAACAAAAAGGCAAGACAAAAAAAACCCCAACAACACAGCAAAACAAAGCAAAGCAAACAAAAACAACATATCAACAACAACAACAAAAAAAAACAAGACAAAACACAACCAAAAATAAAACACAGCAAATAAAAAAAAACTAAACAAAAGACCACAACAAAACAAAGCAAACAAAAACTGCATAAAACACCACAACCAAACAACACAGCAAATTAAAAAATAAATAAATAAATAAATAAACAAACAAGATACAACAAACCTAACACAAGCAAAAGCAAAACACAACAAAACTAAACCAAACAACAATACAGCAAAACAAAAATAGTAGTGTAAAGAACTACACTGGGCAAGACACTCTGAAGGTTTAAAAAGTCAGACGCTGGTAAATGTGTAGCGTAGAGCTCGGTTAAACATGCACAGCTTAATAACATGTGCAGCGAATGCCTGAAACTCAAACCATGGCATAGCCAAATGCCATCCTGAGGATCTGCCGTTTCAGGGTGTGCCACACACACAGAAAGACTGAACAGTGGCACGTTAAAGTGAGAAGGGGAAAGGAAAGAAAGGGGCTGCTAATCGTCTATTAATTACAGCTGCCCTCGCTCTCTACATGACTTCCATAAAGGTCACAAAGAGAAAATAGGAGATAAGAGTTATGAAAATGTTGGCTTTCCTCCCTCTTGGCATGCAGGCTTGAAAGACGAAGAGGTGATCAGGGAGATGAAAAAAAAAAAATAATCGAGGGAGGGGGAGAAATAAAGAGAGAGAAGGGCACAGCTGTTTTGGCACCCTCTGGGTTTGAGGCTTGTGCTAGCCATTCAACTGCATCTCCTTTTATTTACTGCATGTACATGTTGGTGATTGCAGACCGCCCTCCTGAAGGATTGTTTTACACAAATATACAGAAACAGATGGCACATCACACTTGTGTGTAAATGCAAGCAAACATTCTGATTGTTGTGGCAGAGAAGAAAACAACATTTTCAAAATCTCACTCAATAAAGCCTGGAAGAAACAGTTCACCCAAAGAATGGAAAATCTGTCATTATTTACTCACTTTCATTTTGTTGCAAACCTGTATGACCTTTTTATTTTCGAAAGGTTGAATTTTGAATAATGTACTGTTCACGCTTGAATTTATGCATTAGAATAAAGGGACACTGAAGCTTTAAAGTTTCAGCGATGAAGGAAATGATGCAAAAGCACCATAAAATCATCATAAAAGTAGTCTATACAACTTGTGCACTATATTCCAAGTCTTCTAAAGTGAAATATTAGATTAATTTGACAGGCCTAAATATGGTCGCATGATACTGAAGAAAAAGGTGTAGTGTGATAATCCGATAATGCATTATGCGTAATTCCATATGCAATATGATAATGTAAAATTTTTAAAATATATTTATTTTTATTTCAATTCTGAAAATAATGTGACCAACATACATAATTATTATTATTATCACGCTAAATTGTTGGCAGCAGCTACGAGTACCTTGGGTTGACAATGTCTTAACCTATAATAAAAACACAAAGCTAAGCAAAACAAAACACACACACACAAGCCAAGTAACAGTCATATACGCAGGCTATTCTTTACTAACATAAAACTATGACTTTTCATAACATTTTAAAGAATTAAAATCAAAGTTATTGAAAGACGTTGCAAAATGAATAGCGCAATTTGTACATTTGCAATATTTCAATATAAACTGCACAAGCCTAGACTAAAATTTAAGTTGTTATTCACTGATAAGCTTCATATCCAGTGAACCGCTGCAGATTGAGTCAGTCTGGATCAGTTTGATTCATGAATGAATTATTCAAACCGAAACGGATTCAAAGAAAGATCCGAACCACTGTTTACAGTGAAGTAGATGAGGTAAGTAAATAAATGACAAACTTTCATTTTTGGGTGAACTTCACCTAATTGTTCGATTACACACATAAATGGACAAACATACCTCTCCAGCGACAAAAAAAAGCAGTGGTGTCTCCTCCTCCTTTGCCTTGTATTTGGCCATGATCTTCTCTGCGATTGGCTGGATGAGCTCCTTGGCTGGCTCCAGCTCTCCCTCTTCCTCAGCATCTAAATGAGAGGTTAAAAACAGTGAGATAAGAGAGGAAGATGATGAATGAGTATAGTAGTTAGAAAAGAGAAGTGAAGAGTCAATAGGCTTCGAGTGCTCCTCTGCAATGATCTCAAACACAGCTTCATCTCACCTACGAACAGAACCAGGCAGGGCCCTTCATGCAGCTGCACGGCGTTGGATTCACTGAGCTCCAGTACGGGTCTCGGGTGCCATGGGAAGAGCCGACAGTCGGGGTCATTGAGAATCTCCACCCGCCCCTGTCGTGTGATCATGTGACCCTCTGTGTCCAGTAAAATCAGTGTGGGGATACCTGGAAAAGGTTAAACAACAAAAAACTGTATAACAATATTCTTTAATATTCTTTATACTTCTTTAATGTAAAGATATGATTCAATAGTGCCACAACCAAAAAATGACTTTAAAATGGAATATGTCACATGTTTATTAAAAATCAAATAGGTTATAATTGGCTGCAATTTAGTGTAATTATAGGATTCAAGCCTACAATGTTAAATCTAATCAATCAAATTTATTAATATATACATTGCCATTCAAAATATCTAAAGAAATTGATTACATTATTCAGCAAAGACGCATTAAAATGATTTCTATTTCAAATAAATACAGCAAATCAGCATATGAGAATGATTTCTGAAGATTAATGTGACAGTGAAGACAGGAGTAATGATACTGAAAACTCAGCATCGCATCACAGCAATAAATAAAATTTAAAAACGTATTCAAATAGAAAACAGCTATTTTAAGGTGTAATAATATTTTAAAATATTACTGTTTTTAATTTATTTACATTAATATTCTTTCAAAAATCACTTAAATAGTAGTGTACTATCATTCATGTTAGTTCATTATGAATGTTAACATACTACTTTTAAAAATTAAGTGTCAGACTTACTGTAAAATTAACAATAATTTACAATTGTGTTAAACTTATTGTAAAATGTTTGTAATATGTTACTGTATGTTTTAATGCTTGAAAAATGTTTTTACATTTTATTGAAAAGCTGTTGAAGCTGTTTTGTTAGTGTGCCACTTTTTTGTCGACTAGGGACAAAATGGTGATTAAATTAAAGGACAACTCATTTTATTAATTTGTATTATTGTTTTTGACATGCCTTACCATGTTTAATGGTACAGTAAGTGGAGCTGAACTGCTTTAAGCTACACAAAGGTCCTCCACGCCCCAAGCACAACACCAGAACACAAAGGCACAGTCAGACGGCCTGTGGTCACACCGATCTCTCTGTACAGCCGTCCTCTCTCAAATCCTCTTTGAGATAGAAATCTGACTGCAGTATTAGTGGCCTTATCAGACTCACACAGCGACTTCAGGCTGGAGGTGGAGGAACGGGGGAGTCAGTATCAACTCATCCAAGATGAATTCCACACATTCCAGACTGGATAGGCATGAAGCCAGTACTTTCCCTCTCAATGCATCCACTCCCAAAGGAGAAGAGACGACAGCAAAACGAAAGAGACTTTTTTGACGGTTAAAGGGGTCATATGATACCTGGTCCAGAGTTTTTGGGCATACTGTTTTACACACTGTTGCAGCTAATTACAGCAGAGAGATTTATATTAAAGATTTAAATTCTGTCATTATTTATTAGCCCGGGTGCCATTCAAAGCACAAAGGAAGACAATTATATGTATAGAAACAGTTAAAATATTCTATTCATTCTCTTCAAAATGCTTCTTTTGTGTTTTCAGAATTGTTTTTTATCCTGAGCGAGAGCGAGATCCAGACAGAGCAAGAGGTGGGGAACAGTAATAGTAAAGTAAACTTGATTAGCCGCCCACATTCCTGAGGTCCTACAGCTCAGTTTGCAGTTCCTGGCAGGGTCAGCTGTATCCAGCGAGGGCCAACGTGACATCCAACCACACGCTGTTACATCAAACAAACGCACTTCCACCTGAGCCAGAGTTAAACGTTAGACGTACCTTGGATTCCATAGAGTCTGTTGAGTCGTGACCGTCTGGCCTCATCTGTGTACGGCACCGCCAACCACGGCATCTCGCTAAAATACTGCGTAAATGACTCCTCTGACCTGCATAACAAAACACAAGGTGTTTCAATCTTCATTGTGTGTTTCAAGTGTCCTCCAACTTTAAAATAATCAAACAATTATTGGAAATAAGCAACAAGTATGTACGAGTTTATGTGTGGAAGTTAAGAATGCACAATATATTGGTGTGAGTTAATGGCCAATATTAAAAGATTTTTCTTTATTGCTATCAGTTGATATTGTATATATATCTGTATATAGTCCAATACTGGATATTTAATTGAGCTCATATTCCCTATTTTTGATTAGATAATCGCCATTGCGATTATCAAAACCTCACTTTAAGTTAATCTCTAAATATACTTAATTATTAATTTAATAACACACACACTGTTAAATCCATTTTCATGCTGTACATTTTAATATTAATACACACTGAATATCTGGAATTCAAATTAAAACCTGGAAATGCACAGAATTTTTTAGGATTTTGAAGAAATGGCATGTGTGTGTAAACAATATAATTTGTAATTAGTGTTTTTTTTTTTAGTGTTTTATATTTTATTGAGAAAACAACGTAGTTGTAATTTTACTGTACTGTAATTTTTGTAAATGCTTGTAATTTTAATTTTGCCCATTTATCAGTTATCATAACATGAAAATCATGAAGATCAGTATTTTAATAATTAGTGCATCCCTAGTGAAAGTATATATAAAAACTGTCCAAAATCTGAGACCACACCAAATATTTGGGAAATTAAATTACATTTAAACCTGGAAATAAATTTTTTTTAAGGATTTTTAAGAAATTAAAATAGAAATGCTAAATCAAAATTAATCCACTGAAAATGTTTAGTGTGTATGTGTCTATATATGTTAATAATATAATTTGTGATTAAATAAAAGTGACTGAATTAGAAAAACATAAAAATGAAAAAAAAAAAAAATTATATATATATATATATATATATATATATGTGTGTGTGTGTGTGTGTGTGTGTGTGTGTGTGTGTGTGTGTATATATGTATATATATATATATATATATATATATATATATATATATATATATATATATATATATGTGTATATATATGTGTGTGTGTGTGTGTGTGTGTGTGTGTGTGTGTGTATGTATGTGTGTGCATGTTTCTTACCTATCAGCACTGACAAACACAATCTCAAATTTGTGCCCTGATTCTTTCACTTTCCGGTATGATTCCACCAACACTCGGGTTAGACTGCGACAAGGAGGACACTGTGAAAGAAAACACACACATAAACACGTACATAAGTTATGGCGAGATCTCCTGAAGGGTTTCTGATAATAAACAGCACTTAGTGGCCTTGTGAGCGCCCAGAGCACTTAATATTACTCTCCCTGCAGTTCAGCACTCCTTCAAGAAAAAAAACCAACAAAACAAAACAAATGTGACTAGGGCCTGGAAGAGCTTTTAAACTCATCCTGTCTTTTATGGCTTGGAGGCATTTTGTACTGCATGTTTTTCTCTTTTCACAGGAGTGCTAGATACAGCCTGACATGCTTCACTCAGCTCTCTTCAAGAGCTCTCCAGCCCAGCGTAGACTTTGACTACCGGCAGGCCCACACTGAACGAAAGCTCAGCAGATTTACACACAACTCAGACGCCTGTCATTCACAAAGTTTAAACATCCTCTGGCCCTTCTGGCTTTCTCTATCAAATATTTAGGTAGATCTGATTAACGCTTCCAGCTACTAGTATGCTTGTAGTAATCATTTATCATATTTAAATCCTTTCCATCAATTTTCCTCGTTTTTGTAAGATTGCTGAAAAAACAACATCTTACTGACATATGACATATTTCATATAATATAAATGAATGTAACAGAAATTATTTGTAGAGTAATGATTAAATATAATGTAATGCAATTTAATAGTAAAAGTAAATGTGATTGATGGTAAAATAACTAAAAACTGATAATTCGATAGAATTTAGCAGCACCACACAAATCACAAACTGAAGTGTGCAGTGAATTTATAAACGTTTTAGAATGTTACAACCAAAAATGTTGACCTTTCAAAGATGACGTAAAGTATGGATCAGCCAAATGTGGCATTAAAAGAATAGTTCACCCAAAAAATGAAAATTGCGTCATCATTTACTCACTGTTCCAAGCCCGTATTCTTTTTATTTTACTGTAGTATGAAACATAAAAGCAGACATTCTAAAGACTGTTTTGGTTCCCATTGACTTTGTATGGACAAAAATACAATGGAAGTCAATGGGATCTGAAACCTTTTGGCTATTAACATGCTTCTTTTATGTTCCACATAAGTTAGAAACATGAGGTTTGGAAGGACATGAGGGTGAGTTACTGATGACAGAATTTCATTTTTGGGTGAACTATCCCTTTAAGTTATTCATATTCATGAGCCAGCCAATCAGACTTCGTCTGTAGAAAATTTAAAATTAAAAATCACTCCCATTAAGCAAACTCTCCCTCTGTTTCTTTGACGTTATTTGAGGTCATTTTCAAATGAAGAAAAAAAGTAAGGCATTAATATATCAACGGAAACAATACATCCAGACACACTTAGTCTTATAAAAGTCACTTTAATAGAGGTTCACTTTACGCTGGTTAGGAACGAGGAATGCGGTGCTGGAATAATAAACTGAAATATATAGCCTGGTTTTGTGGCTCATCTTCACAATTTGTCTGGGTTTGGAAAAGGGGGGAACTGGAAAAACAAGCTCCTGCTACTGTGGCTGCAGCTCTGTGGACTGGCACAAGCAGTGCCCGTGTTTGCCGAGACCCAGAGAAACGCTGTCAGTCAGGAGACCGTTACTCTGTGAATGTGAATGAGTGCGTCACGTACTGGCCTGAGAGTTAGGAGTGACTTTTACAGTGGGAAATAACAGGGTTTCTGTGGAAAAGGTTTCAGATGGTGGGAAACCCAAGAGGAACAGTAGTGCCCACTGTAACACCACTCAACTTTGATATCCGATTCATGAAAAAACTGACTCTTATGAAATGATTCTTTTGAAAGAGTCAACCAGAAAGATTAATGAAATAGCCTCAAACTTGCACATTAGTTATTAGAGGTTTGAATCAGACTAATTATACTGTCTCGCTCACTGAATCATGAGTCATTTTTTGGTTATTTTCAATTTAAAATGTTTCTGTAATTTATACTAATTACTTACCCTTTGTTATTTTAGTATCAGTGAGATATTATAGTTTGCAATTTTTATTTTATATTCCATTTTCATTTTAAATTTTAAGTTTTAGTTATGTTGATGTTTTTATGTCATTTGTAGTAGTTTTAACATGTCTACATAGTTTACATTAATTTTAATTTTTAGTTAAAATAAATTAAAATGAGAAATGTTGCCTTCACATCTAGCTGAAAGAAAAATATGTTTCATTAATATATTCTTTAAGTATTATTTCATTTTTGAATTTAGATTTTTTTAATGGTTTTATTTTTTGTTAAACTAAATTAAAATAAAAAATGCTATTATATATATATATATATATATATATATATATATATATATATATATATATTTTTTTTTTTTTTTTTTTTTTTTTCATGGTTTTATTTCACTATAATAAGTCTATTACTAACATAATTTTGCTATTGCAATTAATTAGTTAATGGTATTTAACAAAAATGAGCACATCAGATCCAATTGTATAGGATGAATCAACTGCAATTTAATTTCCAAAGTATGGCCAGGTTACAAAAATATATATAAAAATTATATATATTAATTACTTTTAGTTACCAACAGTATAATAACCCTGTTACTAACATAACTTGGTTATTGCAATCAATTTATAATGATATTCTTAGTAAAACATACAAGTATTTAACAAAAGTACTTGTTTAACATGTGAGATCTGACTGTACAGGTTAAATCGACCGTGATTTTGTCTCCAGAGTACAGCTAGGTTAGAAACACTAACACAGAGCACTCACCCAGTGTGCAGAGAAGTAAACCCCCACATAGGATCCCTCCAGGGCACTGCTGTCTGTCGTCTGTCGGTTGTTCCTGAGCAAGGGCCCGGCCACCACCTCCGCAAAGGGCTTCGGCCCCCAGGGGAACTCCAGGCCTGCAGGACGGGTGGGAGCAGAGCAGAGGCAGGACTCTGATTACTGTCACACAATCCTCCTTTCACTGCCAGCGTAGCACATGCATATGTCATTCATATATTTATAATACACACAAGTCGCTCCTCTGGATCCCGACAGCACATGGATATCAAACGCTGTGACAGTGGAAATGGGAGATGATGCAAATATCAGGTTTTAATGTGAGATGGAAGTTACATTTCCCATACTGCACCAGAAACTTGAGTTGGGGCGCTCGTTCTACATTTCTCCTAAATATTACATAACTAATTAAAAATGTATACCATCACTAGCAACCAAATCAGTCATTCAATAGAACTCAAATTCATGATTGAATCAATCAGATTCCTGAATTAATCAGTCTGATTTGCAAACATGATCAGGATCTCTTCATGGAACAGAACTGAAATGGTCATAATTCCAATCAGAATGATTCATTTACTCCTTTTTCACATTCAACTCACTGAATCAATCACTAATTATGAATAAATCAGTCTGATTTGCATCAATATGTTTACTGAAACGACCCAGAATTCGGATCATAATGATCAAAATAAGCGAGTGATTCATTTAATGATAAGTTAATAAGTTCTTGAGTTCAACTCACTGAATTAATCACTCAGTTTCATAAACAAATCAGTCTGATTTGCAAATAGGACAAATCTGTTTCATGAAATGAACTGAAATAATCAGAATTCAGACCAGAACAGTCACAATCGGTGAATGATTCATTTACTGATCTGGTTCTCAAGTTCAACTCACTCCATCAATCACTCAGATTCATGAAAGACTAACACAACCAATCTGTTTTCTGAAAAGAAACAGAACTACCAGAATTCAGATCAGGATGATCAAAATCAGTAAATAATTCATTCACTGATCTGGTTCTCAAGTTCAACTCACTGAATAAACATCTGTTAACTGAAAAGAACCAGAATTATCAGAATTTGGATCAGAATGATCAACATCAGTGAATAATTAATTTACTGATCTGGTTCTATAGTTCAATTCACGAATCAATCACTTATTTATAAATAATTAGTCTGATATGCAAATAGGACCATGTTTCATGGGGGGAAAACTGATCCGGTTGTAGTGATTCTTGAGTTGACAGCTCACTGACGGAATGTTTATCAGTGAATTATGACTTAAATATGGGTCTGTTTGTCACACAAATCTATTTTATGACTTCAGAAGATATAAAAATGAGGTTCTGTGGACCACTTTTATGATGCTTTTCCATGTTTTTTGTGCTATTTTGGAACTTAAAGGGTTAGTTCACCCAAAAATGAAAATTCTGTCATTAATTACTCACCCTCATGTCGTTTCAAACCCGTAAGACCTTTGTTCATCTTCTTACCACAAGTTAAGATATTTTTGATGAATTCCGAGAGATTTTTGACCCTCCCATAGACAGCAAAAATACTACCATGATCAAGGTCCAGAAACGTAGCAAGGACATCGTTAAAATAATCCAAGCAACATCAGTGGTTCAACCGTAGTTTTATGAAGCTACGAGAATACTTTTTTTGCACAAAGAAAACAAAAATAACAACTTTATTCAATAATTGGTCTCCTCCGCGTCACCCTGGCGCCATTCCGGAGAGTATCCACTGAACGTAAACAACGTAAGCTATTCTGTGTCAGCTGTGCAACACGGATACGTTGTCTACGTTGTTTAAGCTTTGTTCTGAATGAAAACAACGTATCCGCGTAATGCTGCATACGTTGTTTATGTTCAGTGGATGCTCTCTAAAATGGCGCCAGGGTGACATGGAGGAAACGAATTGTTGAATGAAGTTAATATTTTTGTTTTCTTTGCACACAAAAAGTGTTATCGTAGCTTTATAAAATTACGATTGGACATGGATTATTTTAACGATGGCCTTTGCTATGTTTCTGGACCTTGATCATGGTAGATCCCTTGCTGTCTATGTGAGGGTCAGAGAGCTCTCGGATTTCATCAAAAATATCTTAATTTGTGTTCTGAAGATGAACGAAGGTCTTACAGAAATTAATGACAGATTTTCATTTTTGGGTGAACTATCCCTTTAACAACATGGTCACAGAACAAAACTGTCTTTATTCTTTGTTACGGGCTTTATTAGTCAGAAAGGACAAAAGCGCTGGGCTGTTGCTGTGCTTTGAAACTCCCACACATTCAGCCGGGGACTTTTGTTATGCCAAGGGCCCCTTCCAACCCTCTGCCCTCTGAACCTGCTCCTGTACTGGCTACTGTGCACGTTCACACAGTCACACTGTACAAACACACTGGACATTCCCCGTCCACACATGCTTTCAAACAAAAGCTCTTGACTATGTCATCACATTGAGAGCAGAGTCATCAATCCTGCGTGCCGGTGTTTGAGAACGACACTGAGCTTCATGAATCACCGAGTTCATTTTTCACTCTTACTGCTGGTAAGTGCTGGAGCCGAGGCTCATTAAGCCAAGGAGGTGAATCTGTCATGTCGATCACCTGACAAATTCCACCATAAGAATTGTTTTTACGGAAATGCAGTGGCTCCCTGCCTTTCCAGGCAAATAAAATGCCTTTCTTTCACCTGCAGAAAGTTGCATGACATTACTCAAGCGAGCTGAGGGCTATCAAATGCTCGGAGCTCTTCAAATATCGTTACCACACAGACAGGTGAAGAGCAGCGAAGGACATCCATGTACCGTGGTGCCAAGTCAAGTATGCAATGTGAGTTCCTGAGCATGTGAAAGTCAAGTTAAAGGGATAGTTCACCCAAAATAAATGATTTACTCACTGACATGTTGTTCCAAACCTGTACAACTTTCTTCTGTGGAGCACAAAAGTAGTAGTTTTGGAGAATTTTCACAGAAGTTGTTTCCAGCATGTAGTAATGTTATTTATATAGTGAACTCAGACTCATGACTGAATGATTTAGATATTGAAAAGAACTGGCTCATATGAATGAATCAAGCTCACTAAATCAATGATTCAGTCATCAAATTTTGGTCTGTTAGTCACACTATTGTATGGCTTAAGAAGATTTGGAATATACAGTTTATGGACCATAAAAGCAGTCCATACAACTTGTGCACTAGATTTTTTTAAAAATATCAAATAGTTTCAAGTTGTTAAGCTGTAAATTTAAGAACCGGATCACTGTGTCCTTGAAATGAATCAAGAACTAATCAGTCAGATTCACAAACAAATCTTTTAAGTTTTGATTCGTGAACCTGACCAATCAAAATCAATCATGAAAAACAATCAATAGCTCGAAAACAATCATTAGTTCACAAATCCAGTTCTCAAGATTCAATCTACACTTATTCACTTAGCAGACACTTTTATCCAAAGCGATTTACAAATGAGTAACATCAGTAAGTATGTTTCCATTCAAAGTTGCAAATTTAACTTACGCACAAAATTGGAATATTGCATAAAACATTTACCAAATAAAGCACCGTTTCCATGCAACGAGTCAAAGAGAACAAAACCGTCACTTCCTGATAAACTTGCACTAAATATCACTAAGAAAAGTAGGAGAAGCCACTGAATATAATAATTTTCATTTATAGTAAATTACTTGCGCCTCAGAGTAAACAGACAAAACACAGCAAATGCAGTCATTGCTTTCGAAGGTGGATGCCTGCTGTTTGGGAACGCAGTCATGTAAGAAAGTTCTGGGAGGCAATTATACAGAAATACTTTGACGACAGACTTCCCTCAGGCATTTCAGAACGACCAAGACAACATTTGAGATGCTGTGCAACAAGACTGGTTCGCTGGTTAGTCAAGTTATCCCGTCCCATCGTGCAAAGCCAAATGACTTTAATGCGTATGGAGGAATTTATTCGGTAAATGTGTTTCCATCATAGTTTATGCACATTTTTTCTTATCGGATAAAAGTTTATTCGACTCGATTGTGAGCATAAGTTTTTTTTATGTGCATTTTTAGAATCTATGCGCATCTTGGCGTTTCCAACCAGTGTGTTTTATGCGAGATTCCAAAATGCATGTAAATATAGGTGGATGGAAACAGCTATTAGCAATTTGACTGAAAAAATAGAGTAAAATTTGAAAGGCTACATGTATTGTGGCCTTTCTATGTATGAGCTGTTATGTATAAGCCTACTGTGGTATACGCTAAGAGTTTACATTAAAACTGAACTTTGGCCTTAACGACAAATAAACATAAGAGACAGAACAACAACAAATAAACTGCTGCAGGCACAACAACGACAGGTGCACTGACACATGCTTGTGTGAAGGGGTAAACAAAACTGTAGTTTAAATGAGTACAAATTAGTGCTGTCAAACGATTAATCACGATTAATCGCATCCAAAATAAAAGTTTTTGTTTACATAATATATGTGTGTGTACTGTGTATATATATTATGTATAAATACACACACATGCATGTATATATTTAAGAAAAATATGTTATATTTGTAGGTTATATATATTTATATATAATATAAATTATATAAATATAAATATATACATGTAAATATTTTCAAAATATATACTGTGTGTGTGTGTGTGTGTGTGTGTGTGTGTGTGTGTGTGTGTGTGTATATATATACAAAAACAATAAATATACACAGTACACACACATATATTACGTAAACAAAAACTTTTAATTTGGATGCGATTAATTGCAATTAATCGTTTGACAGCACTAGCACAAACACATTTTATCATCATACCTTCTGGAGAGAAATAGTGTAGGCACTTGACAAAAATGAAACTTTCTACATTTGTTTGTATACAAAATCATTCCCCTGTATGCTTAAACCATACTTTCGCGTCAAAACTTAAGTATACATTTGGTTTTAGATTATATAGCACACAAGTTGTATGGACATTTTTATGGAGCATTTTTAGTGTTCTGTGTCATTTCTGGAGCTTAAAATATAAACCACAGAACTCTGTGCAGATTCTTCAAATAATTCTCCATTTGCATTCAACAAGGGTTTGGAACAACATGTGAAAAGCAACTGAGTATTAATTTTTGGGTGAACTTTCTTTTAAACCCCTGTAAAGAATGAGTGGTTGAAAAATGAAGCCCGGTACTCACCTTTTGGATCATCTCTAACTACAAGCAAGCCGTTCCGACACACCACCTTCCCTGTGGCAGCATCGACGAACACCAGAGAAGGAATACTAGTCACCTTGTACTTGTTCCAAAGCTTCATCTACAAAAAGAAAAGACACACATTGACTGAGATGAGAGACTGGAAATCAAAAGATATTCAAAAGGAATATGACTAAAAGAATAAGGAGGACTGGGAATGTTTGTGGTGAAGAGAGAGATGATGATTCATCTCAGCTCATTCCTCTATTTCCAAAGCTATTTTGCCTTTTTAACCATTAGAGATGCAATCAATACTTTCCCATCTTTATACAGTCCACGTGAGACTTAAAAATAGGCTACGAGACAAGCGGCTGAGTTTAAACGTCTTCCTTTTGCTCTGAAGTATAAAGAGACTCAGAAATGTGGCGAGTTGAATTAAGTGCTATCCGCAGCCGAAGCGAGCCGGCGAAGAATTAGCTAAGGGCCAGAATCAAACATCTACAGGGCTGATTCAACTTTAAAGAGACTGGCATCTGAGGAAATTCGAGGGGAGTGCTTTTTCTTTCTGTAGTCTCAGTGAAAGCGTGGCACACGGGCTAAAAAGCCAGCGATTAAATCTCGCTCGACAGAGCCGTTTGCTCGTGTAGTCTCACGGCTGTGGGTGCCGCTTCGGTCTTCATCCTTTGCTGGTGAGAACAAACCTGGTAAATTATTCAGGACATGGACGTGCGAAGGTCTAATAGATGAAAGACACCTATGAACGTAAACTACAGTAACTGCAGCGGACTGATGCGAAACATGTAGCGCTTGAAACGCAGGTGCTACGGACATGAATGATTTATCAAAACGCTAGACACACATGCATAGACTAGGGCTGTTAGTTGATTAAATTCTTAAATTAACTACATGATATGCTAAAAAAATTTATGAAATTAAATAATTTTGGCTGAAAAGCCCCTTGAAAAAAAAGAGAATATTACTGTTGTAGTTTTCTAAATTGGCCAATGATTTGTACATACGAATTTACATACAGATCAGTGGGCATGGCTAATTGTATAATAAATGACTTTTTTAATAATTAATAGTGCTGTCAAATGATTAATCACGATTAATCGCATCCAAAATAAAAGTTTTTTGTTAACATAATATATGTGTGTATACTGTGTATATTTATTATTTATATATAAATACAAACATATGCATGTATATGTTTAAGAAAAATATGTTATGTTTATATATTAAATATATTTATATATAATATATAAAATATAATAATATGAATATATAAATGTATAAACGTAAATATTTTAAAAATTTATACTGTATGTGTGTGTATTTATATATACACATAATAAATATACACAGTACACATACATATATAAAATGTAAACAAAAACTTTAATTTTGGATGCGATTAATCACGATTAATCGTTTGACAGCACTAATAATTAATCACATTAAATTGATTAAACTGACAGCACAAGCAAAGAATCCGGTTGGGGATTGATGTAGGTATAGATTCCGATTAATTTTGATGCAATTATGATTCACAAGCTAGGAATAATTTTAGGAATAATTTCCGTTTAATGTTTATTTTGCTTAAATATTCTTATTTATGAAATTTTCTCTGCTAATGCTGTAAATAGTACAGGCATCAAATGGTAAATCATCTTTTGAAACTTCTCTATAAAAGAACCAACTCATAACAGTCATTGGTTTTGTGAATCGGACTACACTGATCACGTTAGGTTTTTGATTCACTAAAACGAATCGGCTCATAAGAATCATTTGCATGTAGTTGACTTGTGAATCATACTACATCGGTCACAACTAAGGTAAAATATGATTTCTTTTCACACAGCCACTGAAAATGCTGTATGCACAGAGCAAAAGATTGGGATCTGTAGAATCAGTAACAGGATCAATCAAATGAAGATGACTAAAAGATTGAAATTAAATGAAATGAAATAACAGCCTTACAGTAGTTTCAGTTAACAATATACATTGAGTGTGAAGCTGAATGTTAAACGTGGAGGAATAAAGCAGTGGAGGTTCAAATGACTTAATTCCTACATTGCTTGATCAAACTCTTTGATGCATAGCTGATGAAATGTTTTCATCGGAGGAGAGTTTAGATGTGAACAGGCAGTCAAAGAGTGTTACTCTGTTTCTCTAAGCCTGAAGGATTGTGTCCAGACAATCGCTCCAACACAAACCTGCAGCACTGCCATAGACAACAGCACTCAATCACTGGCTCTTCTGCACCCAAATCTCTCACTCCGGCCTAAAGCGTACACGGCCTACGCTGAAAAATCACTGAGGTTAAAGGGCACTAACTGTGAACGTTTCAAGTATCAAAACCGCTGCTTACCTTACACACACCTGTGAATCTGACACAGCTGTGAGTTCGGGCTCAGAGATCTACAGTGAGTCGCGAGAGGAGCCGTGAGGGAACAAAGCTCGCCCGCAGGCTGTGAGACAGCTATATGAGCGACTGGATGAGGGAGATGGGTAATATGAAATGAAAGACAGCTCCATGATCAGCCATGTCAACAGCTGCCCATCAGTTCAGTGAAGGCTAAAAAAAAAAAATAACTCACAGCCTGAACTTGATGAAAACAGCCAATTAAGGAAGGACAAGGACAGTGATAAATGCTGACATGTTTTAAAGGTCAAAGACTTTCTTCAAAAATGGGCAGATAAGCCAGTATGTTTCGAATAAGAGGGAAAAAAAAAAAAAAAAAAAAAAAAAAAAAAAAAAAAAAAACTCTTTAAATGATGCTTGAATAAAATAAAATATAAAATAAAATAAAAAAATAACATAAAAAACAAAAGTAAAAAATAAAGAATAAAAATAAATACAATTTAAAATAAAATACACAAAATAAAAAACAAATTCATCAAAAGAAATATTAAAAAAACAAAAATAAAAATTTAAAAAACCTAAATACACAAAACAAAAACAAATATTTATAAAAATATTTGTTTAATAAAATAAAAACTTAACATTAAAATAAATAATTGAATAAAATATAATAATATAATGTAATTTAAAACAAAAAATAAAATACACAAAATAAAATCAAATAAAAATATAAAAAATATAAAATGAATATACAATATATATATAAATATATATTTAAAAAACAAAATGCTTATTTAAATAAAATAAAACAAAACAAAACAAAACAAAACAAAACAAAACAAAACTAAACTAAACTAAACTAAACTAAACTAAACTAAACTAAACTAAACTAAACTAAACTAAACTAAACTAAACTAAAATAAAATAAAATAAAATAAAATAAAATATCAACAGTACACATAAATAGCGGTCAACAATTTGGTCCATAAAATTACCTGAATGGATTGAAGTGATGGGAAAAAAATCTTTTTTTTTTTTTATTGATAGTTAAATCTACATCACATTTTGTCCAAACAAAATGATTTTGAAATAATCTTGGTTAAATTAAAGCCACATAGATGATCACAGATGTTTATTAGTAACACCAGCTCAGCAGTTATTTGTAACAGACACGTACACAAAATACACTTGCTACTGTGCTGTAGGTATTATTTTGAAGTAAAATTGTAAAAATATATAGTTACACTTGTGCATTTCCATACATCTCTACTGCATTTCTCCCAAGTAACTCTTCCTTTCTGTGTGCACCTGCATATGCACAAAATATCACAGAAAGACCTACACACCGCAGCATGAAATGAAGCACAGTGCAAGGAAACAGAAAATGAGCAAAAGAAACCAATGGCTCTCGCTAGCAAAAGACGACTTAAAGCATTTCCAACATCTACAGACAGCATTTGGTTCTATTTCATATAGTGGCGTAGCCTGGCAAACCAAGATCATCAAGCTCGAGAGTATCACAATTCACCTGATTAGCATAATCCTGCAAGGGGATGATGGTCCGTAATCACAGCGGCTGCATCACCTGCATTCATCAGTCACCATTACCCGTATCAATAGCAGCTTCTTGAAATAATGATGATTTATGGCAAATTACTTCCAATTTCCTTTTATTTCGCGCTGGTGCAATTCGAGTTTCCATTGCAAGTGATGCAGAAAGAATCGTGCAATTGTTCTCATGACATTGTGATGATAAGCTGTCGGGGAACGCGATTTCCTCATTTAAAAATCTCAGCTAGTCTGCATATTTTCAAAGTGTGGACTTTTCTTTAAAGGACCTTGCTTGTTATTAATTTTTTCATTTCTATGTAATGGCAACATTTACACAGACTCTCTGGAGGGCTGCAGACTCATTTGGAAACCTCCAAGCTGTGTTTCTGAAAACTCATGCTGCACGCATGATGAAATACAGCAGATTTCATTTCACACCAGCAACAATAATAGCCTCAGAGACGTGCCATTGGCAAAAACAACAAACATTAGTGACAGCCATCATTAATAACCTTCGTCTACGGCCGTTCGTGTTATTTCTCTGCTTTACTCAGAGAAAGGCCTTTCGATGTGCCAATATTCCCTGATGTGACCATTTAACAACCACAGTGGACATTAACTATACATTACATTCACTCAAACAAAACACGGGCCGAGCGCAGGCCATTTGTTCAACCACAAATGGATCAAACATGCTTCAGTAGTAATGAAAGAAGCTCTCTCTTCTTTGAGAAAGTGAGTGTAAACGGATGAAAAGAGAAATAATTATATATTGAAGAAAATAAAGCTTATTTTTAGAACCATTAAGGGTTTTTTGAATGGTGAAATAATTATGACTGTTAAGCACAGGCCCTATTAGCCTACTGAATGTGAGACTGTGGATGCATTTTGGGAGGAAATTATGCAATTTGTTAATAAGATTCTCAGTCATTATGCAAAAACCCTGTTTTGTGTATGTCGGGTATTGTAGCAGAAAATTTGCTTATGTCTCAACAACAGATGTTACAGTGCTGTCTAGCTATGATTTGTGGATGTTTAATCTGAGACACTGGAAGATGGGTTCGCCCTCTTCATATGAAGAATGGGTAGAACTTATGTTGAACGTGTGATATTTTCAGGACCTCATCATCTGTTTATGAAAATGTAGGGTCTCGTTCTCCCCCTAAATGAGAATGTATCATAAAACAAGAAATGCTCTTAACTCTGGCCTGTAAGGTCTTTTTTTTAACCCAGCTGTGTATTCAATTTTTTATTCATGCAATATTTTTATAGCTACTTTCTTTATATTGTATAATTGACTTTATTTATTTATTTATTTATTTACTTATTCATTTATGTAACTATTAGTGCTGTCAAACGATTAATTGCATCCAAAATAAAAGTTTTTGTTTACATAATGTGCATACTGTGTATATTTATTATGTATCTATAAACACACACACACAGTATATATTTTGAAAATATTTACATTTATTTCCATGTATGTATTTATATTCAAATAACTGATATTATATAACAATATTTCAAGTGTATAAACTTTACATATTTACAAATTATTCATAATTTACTGATTCTACCTAATTCTTATTTATTTATTTATTTATAAATCTTTTACATTTTCATCTCTAAAAATCTTACTGTGTGCCACAGCATTTAGCTTTTAGCTCTAGGCAGGTAAACAAAAAATATTTATTTTTTTAGTGTTAAAATTATTTAACACTTGACTTTTTATTGTTTAATTCATTATTAGCTTCTTAACTTCCAAACCCACTGCAGTTCTTACATTAAGCTCAATTTGGGAAACTCTGGTGTAATGTTTAACGCATTGTATGATGTTGATTAATTAAGAAAAATAAATATATTTTCTCTCTCTTCACTTTTTATATCAATATGGTTTGTTTAATTATAAGTTTAAAACAAGTTAGATAAAAAGTAATCTAAAAGTAACCTAAAAAGTAGTCAGAATACATTACCTAAAAAGAGTAACCTAGATTACGTTACTAACTACAATCTTCATCATGTAATCTGTAATCAGTAACAGACTACAATTTGTATATATATACATATACATTTTCATAAGAATAATTTATAAAATTTTAAATGGGAAAGTAAAAGTTTTTTTTTTTCTTTTTTTTTTGTGGTAAAAAAAAAAAAAAAAAGACCCAGACATTTTCTCAAGATTCATCAGTTCATAGTCAGAAAAACATAAGTGCAAATTTGTCAATTAAACATACTCATAATTTCATTCATTGCTAATGGCTTCTTAAAAAAAAAAAAAAAAAAAATTCAAGAAAACAATTAAAAAGTAACAATGAATTTAGTTGCTAGTTTTGCTTACATTTACTAAAATAAAAGATTGCCATAAAATGATGCAATGCGGTGCAAAACATTACTTTCTTGAACATTTTTAACCTAACTGATAGAAGGCAGAAAACCAAATGTTTACAAGACACATTTGATGACAAACAAGATGCAGGAAAAATGCAGAATTGCTCCATCAACCATTCCAAAACAGCCACACTGACCTTACTGAGACGTGCCAACACAAATCTTGTCATTCTAAAAATACATACTTCAACTTTTTCAAACCCAAAACCTGTGACACTGATGCTTGTACCAACATGATTGCGAGGTAGACTCTCGGGACGGTAAGCTACCAAACTCCCTCTCCGCCATCAGCCTCCTGTAGTCTCACACTGGGCTTCAACAGCAATGCACGTGACTCCTACACCAGAGTCCTGCTGAGCCCGTTTGACTAGAAGATATTCCTGCAGTCATCGTTCCATTCACCTCCCGTCATTAGATCTGTGACTCGGAGCGGATCTGCTTTCATCAGAGGGGGAGCACAAGGGGCATGTGCCAAGTAGCATCGTCACAGTTTCAGAAAAAACACCCACTACACAATGCGGGCAAGAAAAGAAACACAAGTACAGCGATCAGCCTGTCGTCGATAGAAAGACAACGCTTCAAAGGAAAAGGCATAGGCATTTTGGCAAACACTTAAAAGGATGCACTGGAGCACTACAGTCTCAGACAATAAAGCTTGCGTTGCGGATACCGTGACTGAGACGACAGAATTCATAGACCGAGGCCAAAGTGTTGTCAAGTTTCTGGCAGGATGCCTTCGGACATGCAGACTCCCATCCTTTAATCCTCTTATTAATAATCTGCATCAAATAAAGAGATCACTAAGAAAGACATCAGCTGCTAACCAGTGAAAATGGGCTGTCAATAATCACACTATTTACAATATGATTTATTGCTGCTGTAACCTCAGAAAAAAAGGCTATTAGCAGACTCCACTAAAGCTGATAATGTGTACCATCTAGAAGAAGACTGTTTTTAAGTGGAATCATAAGCCTCAGACCCAAAGATTAAAACTCACCAGACGTCTACTGCAAATATCATTATCACCTAGTAACTAAATTGGAGGCTTGTTAAGGCATGCCCACTCTATAAATGACTGTAGAATAGATATCCTCTTTCATTGTTTTCCGGATCTGAATGTGTTTACAGGTCTACCAAAGAGGATCTCACGGTCTCCTCTATCAAATGAATCATGCTTTCAGTGGTTTTTATTGTAGAGCATGACAGTAGACAGCTGAATCTCAGAAGAAATAAAATAAAATAAAATAAATAAAATAAATGTTTTTATTGTAGAGCATGCCTGTAGGTACCTGATTCTCTGAAAAAATGAAATAAAATAAAATAAAATAAAAACTGTTAATTTAACTGCAAGTTACGTTCCCATACATTGAAAAATTATATTAGATTTAATGGAATAATAATGGTTCCATGTAATTTTACTGTTAAATACTGTAAAAAAAAGAAAAAAAAAAAAAGAAAAGTGAATGGTACTAAAATATGAAGTATGAATTACCTGTTTTTAAGGTTAAAAACAGTAAAGGTTGGTTCACAGAAGCCTCTACATGTTGCATCGCATTTGATTACATTTTAAGTCATGGTTCTTTTTAGGTTTATTATTTATTTATTTATTTATTTATAATAGATTGCTACAATATTTGATTTGTTATTTGTAGGGACACACGATATTATCAGACTAATATCGGAATCGGCCGATAATGGCTTTAAATGTAAATATCGGCATCGGTCTGATATGAAAAATTATGCCGATATGTCTTGCCGATGAGAGGAATACATTAACTCACATGTGCTCAGGGTGTCCTAGTGATTAGATCACGTCAGCAGTGTGGCTCATTCTTGAAGCAAAGTTTTGTCTGAATGACTATTAGTTTCACTCTTTTGGATCGCTGCATTTAATCTGTGAAAGCACGAAAAGAATGACGCGTTCGGTGTGTGAAAGAGTAAACAATAATGGCACGTGCAGCGGCAGCAGTGACGGCCTCCCGTGACCGTTCGGTAAGGAGTTTTAATCTGTAGGGGGCGCTGTTGGCCTACTTCTAATTAAATTAAAAGTAAAATAGCCTACACAAGTAACATTTAGACTGTTTCTGATCAAATAAAGCAGCAACTGATGTCATAAAATAATGAGTATGTTTTGATTTAAAAGGTCAGAAGCTATAGCTTGTATGAAAAAAAAAAAAAAAAATCACAAACATGACTTGTAAATTAAATAATTTTATATATACTGATTTATTCATTAGTGTGCAATATGTTTTATTTTTTTTAAACAAATCCTAAGCTGTAAAAGATTTTCAGAATTTTTACAACTCTTTTGCTTTAGACCATCTACAAATGTTAAATCTTATAAATAAAATAAAATGTTAGGGATAATAATGCATCTTTCTGGGGGGGGAATACAGCGATTGATATATAGTTTATTTATAGTTATTTTCAAAGCTTCAATGTGCTGTCAAAAAACCTTCATTACGGTTTATTTAATTCTAACAAATAAGTTCTTGTTAAAAACTAACCAAAATTAAAAATATTTTGCTTATAACTTCTGCACAGGAGAGACTTGGTGTTGTTTCCAAACAAAAAGGAAATATATCGGTACCAGTATTGGTATCGGCCAAAATGATTGGAAAAATATCGGCATATTGAATATAGGCAAAAATCCAATATCGTGCATCCCTAGTTATTTGTTTATTAGCCACTGTTCAAAGAAAAGTAACTGTTATTCATAATTAATATTAATGATAATTATATTAATATAAATGATATTAATACAAATTAGGGCGGTCAGTCGATTAAAATTTTTAATCTAATTAATTACATGGTGCTGTGATTAATTAATCTAATCGTAAACTAAATTTGCTTGTGAAAATACCCACAAAAGATAACTATTATTGTGTTAAATGAGAAAGTATCAAGTTGACATTACAAATAGTAGCTTTAGACACAAACGTTTAGGCTACAATGGCCTAACATAAACTATGAAACATAAAAGACGACAATTTGAGAAACATCTTAGTATTTTTTGTTCATACAATGAAAGTCACTGGTAACCAAAACAGCTTTGTTACCAACAGTCTTCAAAATATCTTCTTTTGTGTCTTTTATATTGTGCAAAAGAAAGTAAGTCATTCAGGTTTAAAACAACATGCGGGTGAGTAAATGATGACAATTTATTTTATTTTATTTTATTATTTTTTTTTTTTGTGAGCTATCCCTTTAATATTTATTTATTTATTTATTTATTTATTTATTTTTTTAATAAATAAAATGATGCACTAAAGAAGAAACTAAAACTGCCAGCAGGTGATGTAAATGTCTTTATGAGTCATCCATTCATTTGATTAGTTCAAAAGGCTGATTCATTCAAGAATTAAATAAACGGCTCTCTCTATGAATGGGCCTTTGAATCATTGGTTCACATGATTCATTCAAAACAGGATTCATTCAGAAACTAAACACCACTTTGTTTCTCACAGAAGCACAGCAGTTCTGCTGTGGTTTTAGGTAATGTTTTCATTGGCAAAATTGAGCAAAAACACACAATATTATGTTTAAAATATAACGGTATTAAATTCATATTTACTGAACTATTGTTTAAAAACATATTTGCACAAAAACAGTACTACAGGCCTGCTCATGTGATATTGCTCTCGCTGCTCATTTGATATCGCTTATCATATGATATAAATGAGACAAAAACACATACAGGGGTATTTTTGGAGTTGTTGCCCAGCATCATATTTGTCAACAGTCAACTGTATGAAATGTAAGATGACGTACAGATCTGGGGGAGTGGCCAGTGCTTTAACTGCATTAAAATATTTTAATCGCGTAATTTCTACATAACTAATTAATTGAAGTTAATGTGTTAAACTGATAGCCCTAATACAAATATAATATTTATATTAATTGTAATGATATAATATTAATACATTTACCGCTTGCATTATAATGGTAGGTTTCAGTACAAAGCAGATTTTAGTCATTTAAATAGGCAAGTACATTAATATAATCAGTTAATGTAATAGATTTAAGAAATATATGATTAAAATATATGGGCACTAAAAATGCATCTCATAATGCCTGAAAATCTACCGTAAATTTAACCAAATTGTTTTTTACAATGCAGGGTGGTGCACTGAGACCAGATACAAGACTCTTCCCATCTGAAGGGGACTGAGAGATATTTCCTCTGGCCTCAAACCTCTGCATGCACAAAGTGAAATAACATGTTGCATTTCATTTAGCAAACCAGCATTGCTCTGATGGCAGAAGATGAGTAAAATACGAGCCTGGACGGGGTCCGTTTCATACTTTGAGAAAAGAGAGAGAGAGAGAGAGAGAGAGAGAGAGAGAGAGAGAGAGAGAAAGACGCTTTGGAACAGTATGTACATTTCACGTCTCGCCCGTGCTTCCTCTCTGATGAGCAAAGCAGGCCTCGCTCGCCGGCATTCACTTCATCACAAAAGCTGCAACGCCTTTATGACCTCCATTGTGAGGGACGAATCACAATTCTAAGAAACCGATTCCTCGCACACGGCCATTTACCCAACCACCGCGTGATACTGCTGCATCATATTTACAGGCTAAAATATTCATTGGCCCATCCGTTAGCGAGTACAGCCATTGTACACGCCAACACGCCGGCTAAATTGCTTTTGGAAAGAGGGGTTCGGTTGCCATGGAAACTGCCCAGTCAGGACATGTCATAGAGTGGCAGGCATATTGTGGGATCTTGGGTAATAATTCAGTGATAAATTAATGCTTTAGTGAGGAAAACAGGTGCCGGAGTGTCACGAGGGAGTTTAGAAGAGGGGAACAAAAAAAAAAAAAACATGCTCATTCAGACTGAGGGGAAAAAGTGAGATGGAGTGACACAGATGGAGATGGAGAGAAAAAAAAAAAAAAATAACCAGAGTGCGGGGTGTTCTTCCAGCTTTAGCCCTGGCCGTACAAAAGCCATTTTCTGAAAGCAGGATTAATCCTGACTTGCGCTCTCAATGGCAGGGGTCTTTAGTGCAAGATTTTACTTAGTAAAGAATGCCGGCTAAAAGCAGGGGATTGTAGGAGCGTAAAAAGCAAGGCTTTAAGCGATACGCAGCATTGTCTATGACAAATCCCGTTTGCTACTGGGCCTCAGAGGAACAGAGTTAGAAGTCAGGACGTTGTGGGGGTGCTTTCTGTCCCCTGTGCCTTCACCAGGCCGGAAAATAATAGATGATCTAGCACTGAACTGAACACTAGCTAAGTTTTTTGCTAGGAATATGCACAGAATTGTTGCTGTTCTCACACTAGGGTGAAGTATTGGCAACTAAGTGTCATGATTCAAAACACTGCAATGAGGATGGCATATAAAAAAAAAAAATTAAACAAAACATTTCTGGTATCATTTCTATCTGGTTATACAAACATTTTGTTTCTACTGTGCATGGTAAAATAAATCATTTTATCAGAGTTAAGAATGTGAATTTGCAGTTTGATTTAAACTTGAGTTTCTATAGAATTGTCACGTCCACGCAAGCTGCATCCAAAAACCATCATACTGTGCAAACAGTGCAGTCTGATTCATGAATAAATGACTCAATGATCTGAACCAGTTGTTAATGATTCATTCAAAAAGATGAATCTGAAACAGTGTGAAAACTGAATGAACCCAGTGAATCAGTCAGAATGAATCAACTTCTGACCGACTCACTTTGTCTTGAAATGAAGCGAAAGTATAAACTTTGGAATGATTACTATTTTTGATTTGTTATTTAGTTCATTAGCTACAGCTCAACGAATACTAACTTATTCATAATTAATATGAATTATATTAATACTAAAATGATATATCAATTGTAATTATAAAATGTTAATATATTTAACACTTGAATTATTATGATAGTTATCAGTATAAAGCAGATTTCAGTCATTTAAGTAGGGTAGTATATTAAAATAAATCAGTCAATGAAAGAGTTATGAAATGTAAAATATATGGGCAGTATAAATGCATCCCATAATGCCTGAGAATCTGCCATAAATTTAACCAAATTGTTTTAACAATGCAGTGTGGTGCACTGAGACCAGAAACAAGTCTCTTCCCATCTGAAAGGGACAGATATTTTCTGTAAACAGTGCAGTCCAATTCATAAATAAATGACTCATTTGAACCAGCTGTTAATGATTCATTCAAAAAGACTCACTAATTTAAGAGTCACTGGTTTGTTTCATTAAAATGTTCACTCAAATAAAATAAAACATTTCTTATGGGTCTACCATTACTTGTCATAAAATAATTTTATCTTTTCACAGTGTTTAAAATCACAATTTACATAAAATGTGTATATTGAAATATATAACTATGCAGCATTTTTAAATATAGAGATATTATAATATAAATAAACTATTACAATAATTTATCATTTAAATTTTTGCTCTTATAAATCACTTAACACTACGGTGCAATAAATCATACTATTACACAGCTCTTTGAAATGCTTGATTCTGATTCCGAAGTCTGTTATTTCCCAATAATGGACTATAACATCATAAACAGGTAAGATTATCAAACCGTTTTAACTCAAATCAATATTTTACATCAATGTAATTATTTATTTGGTGAAAAACCATATATAAGTGGTACATTATAAGTGGTATGACTGTACATTATCCCATAAAATCGTCATCTTGTTTGAACTTGTATATTCAGCCACTTGCAAGGAACGCTTTTTCCCTCGTGGATGTTTTGAGTTTTCAGCTAATAAAATATTTCAACTCAAATTAATATTTCATATCCATTTATTTATCTATCAATAAGTATCCATGTAATAAACGGGATTAATGAAGAAGTATATCACAGAATAAACAGTGATGCAAGATCCAGATCACCCTGAGTTTATTCTGCGATAAGCAGCTGGATATAAATTGTCCCATAGATATCATAACCGATTTGCAACTGAAACCATTTGCAATTGAGCACTTCCATCATTCTGCCATAAATGTAGAAGATGCAGAGAATGTGAGCACAGTCATCAATACGTCATCAACAGCAGTAAACCAGGCCAGATTGTTTTCATACCGATTGTGAAATATCCTGAACCATTCCCCAGTTTTCAAACAAACTTGGGTGCGGTTCCTTGGTGTTCACTCAAGTTCTGAAAGCCATCAAATGGACCGTGAGGTAACAACGCAGTGTCAGCAAACTTTTTGGCTCTCAGCACTTTGAGACCTGAACAGTTTCTGGCAGCATAAACTGGCACAGCACCAACCGGACCAGGCTGAGGTACAGGGCACAGCGGTCTGATCACAATGGCCCCACTCACAGCGAGGAGAGGTTCACTTTTTCATAGCTCCTGCTTCCTGCCAACAGTAATTCACATCACACCCTGCAGAAAAGGAAAGGCAATACTGTATGCTAAGGTGGGTGGCAAAGACCCACAGAAACAAGAGCTTAAGCCTCCTACACATTCATCCCCTTCAAAAACAGAGGAATCTGGAAGCTTCGCAGAAGACGCCAAGTATGATACTTTAGGTTTGTAAGAGGGCAGGATCGTTAATTCCTTTCCCTCCTTTCGTCACCCCATCCTGACCTTTCATTGAACACCCACTCAGTCACTCTGGGAGGAAGAACAGAGGAAGGGAAAGAATGAGAGAGGCAGCGATTATGCACTTAAGCATTGCTGCACCACAAAGAATTCTCATCAGCGGCCCGCAATGCGATCACTCAGTGCAAACATCAGGTCTAATATCCTGCAGAAGAGCCACTGAAGAATATCCCACTCGGACCACCTGATGGGCATTAGGAAATTACGACCGCAAGAGCTATTGACACTGATTCGGGGTATTTGGGCCGGTCCGAGAGCAAGCCATTGAGGTATAGATGGCATATCAGACTTACATCTTAAACAAGAAAAAGAAAAATATGGGTTCTCATGTCAGGAAAGGTACAAATAATAAACTACTTTCAAAAATGACACATAAGAAGCGATACATGACCGTTGGCAGAAAAACATCATATTGTTGGCATTCAAAATAAAAGTAAAAATCTTTTTAAAATCTAGTTTAAAAAAAAAGATCTTAATGTACTTTGCATTCATGTTGGTTTTGAAAACATTTCATAAAATTTTTAATTTAATGACTAAGAATGTTATGTTGTCTAACCATCAACAAATCCTAAAAAAATACTAAATTCTTTGAGTACATGTGAGTGAACATACCTTAAATAAATAAATATAATAATAATAATAATAATAATAATAATATAGTAAATTATTATTATTATTATTTTTTTTTACAAATATTGTTTCGCTTATGGGGCATTGCACTATAAAAATCTTTTTAAATTTAGCTTGCAAAAAATTTTAAAATAAATTTGAATACAAAATTAAAAATATGTACAGTCATGGCCAAAAATATCGGCACCCTTGGTAAATATGATGTGAATATGAGGCTGTGAAAATTAATCTGCATTGTTAATCCTTTTGATCTTTTATTTAAAAAATTCACAAAAATCTAACCTTTCATTGGATAATAAGAATTTAAAATGGGGGGAAACATTATGAAATAAATGTTTTTCTCTAATACACGTAGGACACAATTACTGGTACCCCTAGAAATTCTTATGAGTAAAATATCTCTGAAATATATTCCCATTCATATTCACAATTTTGATTATGATTATGACAATGAGAAAAACCAAAGAATATATTTCTGATGTGCAGCAAAAGAGAATTGAGCTTCACAAATTAGTGAAGTAGCTTTAAGAAAAGAGCTAGAGCAGTGAAAATTCCCATCTCCACCATCAGGGCAATAATTAAGAATTTCCAAATCAACATAAAATGTTACGTAACTGCCTGGAAGAGGATGTGTGTCTATATCGTCCTAATGCACGGTGAGAAGGAGAGTTTGAGTGGCTAAAGACTCTCCTAGGACCACAGGGGGAGAATTGTAGAAAATAGTTGAGTCTTGGGGTCAGAAAACCTTAAAAAAAAAAAAAAAAAAAATTGTCAAAGAGCACCTAAATCACCACATGTTGTTTGGGAGGGTTTCAAGAAAAATTCTCCTCGCTCATCCAAAAACAAACTCCAGCATATTCAGTGATCAGACACGACTGGAACTTCAAATGGGACTGGACCTCTATAGTCAGATGAAACTAAAAAATGAGCTTTTTAGCAGCAAACACTCAAGATGGGTTTGGTGAACACAGGGATAAAAAGTACCCCATGTGTACAATAAAATATACTGCTGTGTTTTTGATGTTGTGGGCCTATATTTCTGCTGGAGGTCCTGGACATCTTGTTTAGACACATGGCATCATGGATTCTATCAAATACCAACAGATAAAAAAAATCAACAAGTGACTGACTCTGTTAGAAATCTTATAATGGGCCATGTTTGGATCTTCCAACCGTACAATAATCCAAACACAAACCTCAAAAACAACACAAAAATGGGTCACTGAGCACAAAACCAAGCTTCTGCTATGGCCATTCCAGTCCTCTGACCTGAACCCTGTAGAAAATGAGTGGGGTGAACTGAAGAGAAGAAGCACCAACATGGAGCTGGGAATCTAAAGGGTCTGGAGTGATTCTGGATGAAGGAATGGTCTCTAATCTCTTGTCAGGTGTTCTCTAACCTCATCAGGCATTATAGGAGAAAATTTAGAGCTGTTAAACTGGCAAATGGAGGTTTCAAAAAGTATTGAATAAAAGGGTGCCGTTAAATGTGGCCAGTGAGTATTAGAGAAAAACATTTATTTCATAATGATATCCCCCCCCCCCCCCTCCCCTCCCTTTTTAAATTCTTATTATCCAATAAAAGGTTAGATTTTTGAGAATTTTTTAAATAAAAGATCAAAAGGATTAACAATGCAGATTAATTTTCACAGCCTTCTTTGATCATATTTACCAAGGGTGCCGATATTTTTGGCCATGACTGTACATCATAAAAATGTATTATTTATTTATGTACTTATTTAAATTTAAAATACTTGTTTGCTATGTTAATTAATTTACTATAATATACTTATGTCAATATATCAGCATTTATTGAAAATGGAAATACTTTATTAAAAAAATAAAAGCCTTTACTGTCATTTTTTTAAATGAATTTAATACTTCCTTTCTAAATCAAGGCATTAGTTCAAGAAAAAAAAAAATCCAATTTTAAATCTATTTTTAAGTAAACAGATTAAGAAGTGTCATGTCATTGACCCATCTCCACATAGTAGCACATAGTTCTTAAAAAGCCCAAATACCTATCCATCTTAAAGAGACAGTTTTATTTTTAGGTTCCTCCCTAAATTCACCAAAGCTGAACTTCTTCAGCATATGGGCCGTCTCAGACTCCCCAGGGCATTGTAAATCTCAGGAGTTGTTCGGTGGGCTGCACAGCTTCATAAAGCTACTATAGAGGCCTGACAGCAGGACGACTCCAAACCTTTGGCTTCAAGTTCTACTTCAGAGGAAACTACAGGAAATTTATACATCGACAAATGCTATTTGCGGACAAATTAGAAGTGTTTCACACATCATATTTCTGACAATGTCATAAACTACACCTTTATAATGTAAGACGATGATTTGCTTATGTATTTATGAGAGCAGGGATGGTAACCGTGTGACTGTGTGGCACTGGATTTCACAGTGACGTTTTATATCTGTCTATTAACCCATTTCCTCTTCTGTTCTTTCACTCATTAAAGAGCACATCTGTTTTCTGTAGCTGCAGGGTAACATTGCTGATTCTGACCAGACTTTGTCTTATTTAACGTGCACAAATACACCAGTGCCCTCTCACTCACTGATCCCAGAACAGTGTAAAATGCTGTTAAATCAGATTTTCAGAGAGCCGATTATACCGACATCTTTCATAGGGTTATTGGCTTACAGCACAACGAATTTCCAAATCATTAAAACCCTCAACATATTGACCTAGTTTTGACTTTGCTTGGACTGCCGCATGCAAACGGATGTCTGCGTTAGGTAAGCAATGCCTAAAAAGTAACAAAGCAATGCTAAACGCCCCTCAGAGAGATTTACAAGTGTCAGCTGGTGTGTAAAGAAGGGGAGTGTTATAAGGAGAAGGATGTAGACAGCTGAGCGTCAGGCTTTCAGGGTCACTTCGGCACATGGGGCAGCTGTTGGCCGAACGGCACGGTGGGCAGCGGTGGGGGAGGAGTCAAAGGTCATGGCTCAAAACATGGTCACACGGACCGTATGGGCTTGGAACATACACACCACCTTCACACAACCCCTGCACTCCAGTGACCCATGAGTCCCCTGTGAGTCTGTAATTGACTAAATAAACAGCAGCCTTTAAAGATCGGCCGTCCCATACAGTGCTCTGATGCTGCACACAGCTGTAAGATGATCTACTGGTGAAGTACATAGTCTTCATCACAGTAAAACGAGCAGCACTGAAATGTGCTTGAAAAGGAGTAGATCAAATGCAGCGTGGCATGGTGAAGACATGCTCTCAGCATGATGACTTCTCGTCACCTACGGCGGGGGTCAGAGATCAGTGGCCTAGGGATGCCTAGGGTCTCTTTGTGGTAACATCTATAGTTCAACAGAGAGAGATCATGCACTGTAGGGCCATTACAATCATGAAAGTTTGGTTGATTTGGCTAATTGCGATTATAAATTATATTTAATAAAACGCAAACGAAACCCAAAACACCAACCCAAAACTATGAAAGCCTGAATAAAAAAACTGAATAAAAAAATAAAAAAGGTAATTGTGACTTTATCTAACAATTCTGACTTTTTTTTTTTTTTTGTGAGATATAAATTTCAAAATTTGCAGAACAAAATCTCAGAATTGCGAGTTTATATTTCGCAATTTTTACTTTATAACTCAAAATTGTGAGTTAAGTGTGAATTGACTTGCAAATCTCAGAAAAAAAAAAAAGTATTATTTTCCTCCTCGGAATTGGACTTTATAACTCACAATTGTGAGTTTATATCTAAGAATATCTCCGAAATCAGAATTGCGAGTTTATATCCCACAATTCTGACTTCATAACTCGCAATTGCAAATTTATATTATGCAATTCTGAGAAAATTGCAAGAAAAAAAAAGTCAGAATTGTCAGATAAGTAGTCGCAACTACCTTTTTTATTTTTTATTCAGTGGCAGAAATGGGCTTCCATACAAAACAAAACAAAACAAAAAACAAAACAAAATACCAACCCAACCAAAACAAAACAAAACCAAGCCCAAACAACAACAAAAAAGAAAAGAACAAAGTAGTAATTAACCCATCTATTATTAAATTGGGACAGGCCTACTGACAAGCATAAAAAAAAAAAGCTAATAGGGACTCAAAACATTTTTTTCTTCTGTTACTGAATTTAAAATCTCTTCTAGTGATAAGAAGGTGCCATTAAACAAGGCTGCTGTGTAGTTTTTATAGCCAATGGCCATGTGAAACCAGATACTCACAACAGGAGCTTTTTCCCCCTTGCTTTCATGGCTGGGAGAGCCAAAGTTACTCTTTAGGTTTCCTCTTGAGTCCTTAGTTGACTTACTGGCCCTTTTCCCTATAAATCACCTTTGCTCTCAACTCAAGACAGAACAGTTCAGTAGAAAAGCAGTGCTTGATGTAGTTGTGTTTGTTACATTGCTCCATATATCTGGATAACTGTCGTAACCTCTGCCTGCTAGCTGTCAAACGGCCAAACATGTAGTAACTGACATGTAAGGGACGCACAAATTATTTATAATACTAATTATTATAATGTTTAATAAACAGAAAATTATATTACAAAATGTGTATAATTTAACTATGTTCATTATTTTAATTAATTCTATTTAGTAAATACATAAACCAAGAAACAATTATTTATTCCAACAATAGAGCATTCATTATAACTATTTATAAAAGCAATAGTTATATAATGACTGCTCACACCCTGAATTCACTTTTCAAAATAAAGGTTCCGAAAAGAGATTTTCTCAGCGATGTCACAGAAGAAACATTTTAGCATGTTTCCCAAGAAACATTTGGTGAGCAGGCAATTATGAGAAGCAAGAGCTTCTCTGGATGTTAAATGTTATTCATAAAACCACAGATGCCATAGAACCTTTTATTTTTAAGAATGCATGTAGATTTGTAATCTGTGAATTTCCATGGAGCAAAGGCTGTGAGAAATCTGACCCATTGACCCGATCAAAGTAATGGGAATCATGGGAAGAATGAATCATGCAGTGTGGCTGAGCGAGTCAGCATTCGGTGTTTATTATCCTTCAGAAGTGGATTGGAAGTAGTTTCCTTGAAGTAGTGTGGCCGAGTACCGGTTCCTTTAATGTGAGCAAATAGGGACAGATAAACATGCTCAATTGTTTTGCCTCCTTGTTCCTTCAGCCATTGTGTAATTGCTCTGTGAACCTTGTAGAGCAGTACACTATTAAGACAGGAAGGAAGGGGAGAGCCGCGTGCTCCGGTCCAACTTGGTCCAGAATTCCTTCCATAAGAGCTGGAACTAAAAACTACATGCCAGCTATTACCTGAATGCACGAACATAACCCTTTTACAGTGCTTTTCCCCTTTCAGAAACGATAATATAGTGTTTCATGATGTCTTATGCACTGCGTAAAGAGTCATTAAACCATAAACCATGATCTCACTCGCCAGTTGTTTACATAAGGTTCTTTTTTCCTGTGCATAATCTGCATGGCTGGAAGATGTGTGTATAGTAGTTAAGCAGTGCAGGGTACGACTGCAACACTGGGCCTAAACCCTCATCAGAAAGGTGTGATTAATGTTTTCCACTGATGGAGATAAAGGACGCCCTGGAGAGAGAAATGAAAGGGAAAAGAAAACAAGGGAGGAAGTTAAAAGAGAGAGAAGGATATTGCGGCTTTTGGCCAGCGAAATGTGTAACAGACATAAAAAGTAGATTTGAATTTCTGGCTGTGGTGCCAAAACCTCTGCTGTAGACATGTTTGAAAGTCACAATTCAAGATGACCACAAGTGGTACTTGTAAAACTGCAATAAAACATAAAAATTTCAGGAAGCTAAAGCTGTCTTTAGCTGTATGGACAAAGTCGCAATTATGAACACCAGTGCCTTGGTTCTTTTGACTAGGGAGGCCCATGTTCTGCATGGATTCATTCATGGGTGGCATAATCAGATTTTATAATCAGATTTTTTTTAAATATTTATTTTTAATTCATAAAATAATATAATGTCTATACATTCTAAGTTAATGTATCAATATATATATTTATTTAAATTAATTATAAATTAATTTGTATATGTATATTTAATTTAAGTGTATTAATTGAATGTACATTAATTTATATATATTTGATTATAATAAAAATAAAAATACATGTATAATTTCTTTGATATCATACAATAAATTAATTTAAATACACAAATTAATAAAATAACCTATTTAAATAAATTATAAAATATATTGAATAATATGCATTAATACGTAATATTTAATACTTTATAATTAATATTATATTGTATTATATTATATTGCACTGCAACCCAACACAAGATGTGAAAACAAACTGACACTGCCCTACAAAGGCAAAAGACCTTAACTTGCTAGAGTGTGAAACTGAGAAAAATGACTTTAAAAAGTTTTTTATTTGTCCAGCCAGATTAATTATAGGTGGGACACTGGAAATTTGGCAATTAGATGTTTTAGTAATGAAAATTATCTACATTAAAAAAAATTGTGAGCTCAAACTTGATTTTTACCCCTATTTTGAAGTTACAGTACTCTTCCTTTGCATTGTCTGCAAAACATGACAAGTCACACCAAGGCAAAATACAGTAACTTCCACATTATCAATATTTGGTTGCTGATCACCATTTACAAAATTGTTACAATAACACCTGTATAAAATCTAGTGATCATGGGCTATCTCATAGGCTATTGCAGAGAAATGTGACTATTAATTGTTTTTTTTTACCACAACAAGCGGACTAAAAGTTAAACGTGAGTGGATACCATTTTGCAACCAATTTATTTGCTATGCTCAGTAACGTCAAAGAATCCTAGACATTGCGTAATTGCTTTTATATTGACTTGAATGAAAACAGCCAAACCTAAAAGAACAACTTGTGGATTGATGTGAACGCCAGCAAACAGGAATAATGCTCAGAATGCTTGTGGATTAAACATCTCCGGCAACGTTCGTCACCATGGATTGATTTTATCGGGTTACAAAGTAGGATATGGATTTAATTGCGAACTGTTAGTACTGATTTTATGATTGATCATGCTACGACATTCATCCACACGCGTCCAACTAGAAGCGACAGCCTGGTGAATAATCTGCATTATAAAAAGGAAATAATAATAATACAAAAATTCTTTACAGGTTATTCACGATTATGTATTGCTGCCAAGGTATAGTCTTTACAGTGCTTTGTTATATGGAGCTGTTTGGTAGATCGCGATCTATCTAATTAGTTTATAAAGTGCTTCAGTGACAGATCAGTTGTATGAAAGTATACAAGTTACACTGTAATTAAAACGCGGCAGTCTTTAATGGTCAGTAAAACAAAGAGAGAACATTATAACTCCAAGCCATTTTTAACACCATTTTTAATTTTTTTTTTTTCCAAACCAGCATGAATTTTAGTGGCCGCTAAATTGCCTCATTGTTTTTTTTTCAGTATTTCATGCCATGAGTTACATTTGTAAAACGGCATGTCAAATTAAAAATAAGTCAAAAATGACTCAAAAATACTTCCCCAGAAAGACCCTAGGTGTTTCTGACCAGAACAACCTGTTCTGTATTATATCTGTTTTTACTGATGTCCTGCCTACATTTTGGAGATGGCCAATCAAATTTTAAATTGAATGATCTGGCCCTTGATAAACACTCCAACACCTCACACTTTACCCCAAATAAGTTATTTTTTTGCCAAAAAGCAATAAATAAAACCAAGCAATGGATGAAAGATGCAATCGAACAACAGTTAACCCCGGTGCTACCGTGACAGACCTTTCATAATCCACTTTCAGGACTAAAAATGTGTTTCACAGCTGGAGTCCCCAGAGGAACCATGTCAGGGACAAAAGCAGCACATATCAGTGTGGCAAAGCTCTGTCACAGAAGGCCTGGAATGCACTGCAGGTTGACACAATTTATAAATAACCAACAGAAAGAGTCAGACATAAAAGCCAGTGCTGTTCAGCCCCTCCACCGAGCAAAGCAGCTTCGGTCTTGCCATACAGCCTTTAACTTGGCTAGTGCCAGCAGCTGGCGGTTCCAACAAATCAGAGAATGTCAAGGCAGCCTTGCTGCCAACAAAAGGCTGTGTATATATGTGCTGAGAGAGAAAGAGAGTGAGAGAGAAAGAAAGAGAGGCAGAGGGCATTGCCTGCAGCAACTGAAAACAACTGATGAAATATAGCATAAAATAAAGCACAAATCCATGAAATTGCTAGCTTCAAATGATCTAGTTTTCTCTTATTGTGATTGAACACTATCATAGTGGGGGGTAAAAAGACGACTGACCAGAAAACTGTTTTGTTTTTTAGGTGAACATTTCATATACTATTTATATATAAGAATCAGAACTAAATAGTGTAGTAAAATAATACTATATTTTTTTTACTATTACTATGCTTCTTGAAAGGCAGACGTACTACAAATAATGTTTAGTGAAGTTTTGTTCATGCATCTGAACTGCACATAGCACTGACTAAAAGATCAGTTTATCATAATGAAGATCAAATAAAACGTCACTCCAAAACGATTTCAGTTAAAACATAAATTTTCGGTTGCTGAAATTTTGGTGCATCACTAATAAATAAAATCTAAATAGTATAAATAAATACTATTATTATTATTATTATTATTATTATTATTATTATATATAATATATAGCAAAAACAAACAAACAAAGAACAAGACAACATGCCCCTCCAGAACAGTATATGAAATATGGTGTCTGATTGCCAGAGAGAAATCTCTGTTGATTAAAGCTTTGATTCAGATACGAATCACTGCCGTCTGCCTCTCCACTAACACCACATACACTTTAATCTGCTAAACCACACTGTGACCAGACAATGAAACACTTTTGGATTGGGGGAAAGATAGTACGGTGTAGCAGTTATGTGTAATTTGTTACGGTGCAGAGCACCAGATTGCAGTGTTGGATCAGCAAGAAACATGCTTCAATTTGCCAAAACCGCTGCCTTCACAAACCAGCCAGAGATGAAAGATGAATCAGCACGACTGTGACCTGCAGACAGAAAACACTAAGTGTAGTCTCAATCGCAAATAATACTTTGTAATGAATCAATTAAAAATAATAAATTCATACATTAGGTCAGAATTGTTCTTTTGGACTGAATCGTTCAGAGTGAATGATTTTTGCCTAAACCACAATAACTACATGGACCTTTTTTTTTCTCTTAAAGTAACAGTTCAACCAAATATGAAAATTTGCTGAGTATTACTCACCCTCAGTCCATTCAAGATGTAGATAAGCTTGTTTTTTCATCAGAACAGATTTGGAGAAATTCAGCATTACATCACTTGCTCACCAATGGATCCTCTGCAGTGAATGGGTGCCGTCAGAATGAGGGTTCAAACAGCTGATACAAGCATCAGAGTAATCTACAAGTAATCCACATGACTCCAGTCCATCAATTCATGTCTTGCGTTTGTAAAAGACAAAACCATCATTAAGGCACTTGATGATAAAACTTGATAAAACTTGGCTTACTGAATATCAGGTCCCTTTCTACAAAAGCACTATTTGCAAATGATATGATAACTGACCATAAACTAGATGTGCTTTGTTTGACAGAAACATGGCTAAAACCAGATGAATACATTACTTTAAATGAGTCTACCCCCCCCAAGATTACTGCTATAAAAATGAGCCACGTCCAAAAGGTAAAGGGGGAGGTGTTGCTAAAATTTATAGCAATATTCTCAGTATTTCTCAGAGGGCAGGCTTTAAGTATAACTCGTTTGAAGTGCTGCGTATAACATTGTCTAGAGAAACACGCGTTAATGATAAATCCCCTGTGATGTTTGTATTGGCTACTGTGTACAGGCCACCAGGGCACCACACAGACTTTATTAAAGAATTTTCTGATTTTCTATCTGAGTTAGTACTGGCTGCAGATAAAGTCTTAATTGTTGGTGATTTTAATATCCATGTCAATAATGAAAAAGATGCATTAGGATTAGCATTCATAGACATTCTGAACTCTGTTGGGGTTAGACAGTATGTTTCAGGACCTACTCATTGTCGAAATCATACTCTAGATTTAATATCTAAACTACTAAAAGAGCTGCTTCCAGAAGTCATAGATCCTCTTTTGGCTATTATTAATTCATCATTGTCATTAGGATATGTCCCCAAAACCTTCAAATTGGTTGTTATTAAGCCTCTCATTAAAAAACCACAACTTGACCCCAAAGATCTAGTTAATTACAGACCGATCTCAAATCTCCCTTTTCTGTCAAAGATTCTAGAAAAGGTAGTATCCTCACAATTACATTCCTTCTTAGAAAAATGGTATCTGTGAGGAATTCCAGTCAGGATTTAGACCGTATCATAGTACTGAGACTGCTCTCATTAGAGTTACAAATGACCTGCTTCTATCATCTGATCGTGGTTGTATCTCTTTATTAGTTCTACTGGATCTTAGCGCTGCGTTCGACACTATCGACCACAGCATTCTTTTGAATAGACTAGAAAACTTTGTTGGCATTAGTGGAAGTGCCCTAGCATGGTTCAAATCGTACTTATCTGACCGCCATCAGTTCGTAGCAGTAAATGAAGAGGTATCATATCGATCACAAGTGCAGTATGGAGTACCTCAAGGCTCAGTACTAGGGCCGTTACTTTTCACGGTTTACATGTTACCCTTGGGAGATATAATCAGGAGACATGGTGTTAGCTTTCACTGTTATGCTGATGACACTCAGCTCTGGATGACGAGTAACTTCTTACTGCTAAATTCTGAAAAAACAGAGGTGTTAATTATCGGACCTAAAAACCCCACATGTAATAACCTAGAACACTATCTAACACTTGACGGCTGCTCTGTCAATTCTTCTTCATCAGTTAGGAACCTAGGTGTGCTGTTTGATAGCAATCTTTCATTTGAAAGCCATGTTTCTAGTATCAGTAAAACTGCGTTTTTCCATCTCAAAAACATATCTAAATTGCGACCTATGCTCTCAACGTCAAATGCAGAAATGCTAATTCATGCGTTTATGACCTCAAGGTTAGACTATTGTAATGCTTTACTGGGTGGTTGTTCTGCACACTCGATCAATAAACTACAGTTGGTCCAAAATTCAGCAGCTAGAGTCCTTACTAGAACCAGGAAGTATGACCATATTAGCCCGGTTCTGTCAACACTGCAATGGCTCCCTATCAAACATCGGATAGATTTTAAAATCTTGTTAATTACTTATAAAGCCCTGAATGGCTTAGCTCCTCAGTACTTGAGCGAGCTCTTATCACATTATAGTCCTCCACGTCCGCTGCGTTCTCAAAACTCTGGCCGTTTGATAATACCTAGAATATCAAAATCGACTGCGGGCGGCAGATCCTTTTCCTATTTAGCGCCCAAACTCTGGAACAATTTACCTAATACTGTTCGGGAGGCAGACACACTCTGTCAGTTTAAATCTAGATTAAAGACAAATTTCTTTAACCTGGCTTACACATAACACACTAATACACTTCTATTATTCTAATCCGTTAAAGGATTGTTAGGCTGCATTAATTAGATCAACCGGAACGGGGAACACTCCTCATAACACACAATGTACTCGTTACATCGTAAGAAGAATGGCATCTACGCTAATATTTATCTTTTTCTTTCTTATTCTGTTTCTCAGTCCGTGTCCGGATCAGATGGTGGATTGGCACCGGGAGATGATGTCAGTGACCCTGATCGTCGGCGGAGGTCGGACACCTGGATGAGCCCCGGGGACATATC
The DNA here is from genome assembly GCA_039654775.1 of Spinibarbus caldwelli. Taxonomy (NCBI): domain Eukaryota; kingdom Metazoa; phylum Chordata; class Actinopteri; order Cypriniformes; family Cyprinidae; genus Spinibarbus; species Spinibarbus caldwelli. The sequence continues at coordinate 19,138,722 of CM077252.1, read as the reverse complement.
CCCAGTGAAGACCTCGACTTAAATACAATAAAACTAAAAATTAAACAAAATAACTAACTAAAAATATAATAAAATACCTAACTACATAATACTATTATTGTTAGAAATTGCAACAATATAAAAATAGAAATATAATACATTTATACATTTAAAATTTAATTAAAACAATTAAGTAAAAAAATTAAAAATAAATAATAATATCCTGGCCAGAGAAGAACTGACCCCCCGACTGAGCCTGGTTTCTCCCAAGGTTTTTTTCTCCATTCTGTCACAGAGGGAGTTTTGGTTCCTTGCCGCTGTCGCCTCTGGCTTGCTCAATTGGGGACACTTAATTTCTAGTGATTATCGTCAATTTGATTTCATAGATACTATTTAAACTAAACTGAGCTAGACAATGACATCTCTGAATTCAATAATGAAATGCCTTTAACTGAAAATTGAGTGTTTAATCTTATTATTATACATTACTGACGCTCTGTCCTCCACTTTGATACTGTTAAGTGCTTTGACACAATCTGTATTGTTAAAAGCGCTATATAAATAAAGGTGACTTGACTTTAATTTTAAACCATTGCTTCTTGAGTCCATAATCTATAATATCTTGCTCCAGTGAAAAAGTCCATTCCCTGTTGTCCTCTCACATCAAAATCCACCATATATTTACAATGGTTTGAAGTTAAAAATGTTTTAAAGATGAATATGTTAATTACAAACACATAGTGGAGCTGTGTGGATTATTGTGATGTTTTTATCAGCTGTTTGGACTCTCATTCTGACGGCACCCATTCACTGCAGAGGATCCATTGGTGAGCAAGTGATGTAATATTAAACTTCTCCAAATCTGTTCTGATGAAGAAACAAACTCATCTACAACTTGGATAGCATTTTTGTGTCACCTATTCCTTTAATCTGCTAAATGCAACTGTATTATCAGTTAAACATAATTTACAATGATTTAAATCTTTCATTCATGTAAACATTTACAAACAGCCGATCAGGACAGTCATGAAAGTAGAACTGATCAGCTTCCCGTTTAAAGTTTCATAACAAAATCTGTCATGTCTTGTGCATCAAATCCAGGTCCTATTTAACTAGATGTGTCAGCCTCATCTGCTTCAAGCGGATCTAATTAAATGCTGTTCCACATTAACAGGATTGAGTCAACTTACCATTTCCTGTGTGCTGCCCCCAACAAGCTTTTGAATGGCATTTACTGTGATGCACACGAGCAGCCGCAGGATGAAACATTTCCTTCTATACATGTGTCGCAAGACAGAAGCGAAACAGACATCTGTACGTACACGGAGACTGGCTCTATATTGTTCCCAGGGGATTGTGGGACATGCTGGAGTAAGAGGGGGAAGGGACTGCTGTTACACCAACACAAAAGCAGGAACGATTACATTTCAAGTAGTCTTGAGCCTTGAGGTGAGTGTGAACCTGCTTCAGATGCTTTTATTTGTTCAGTTTAAGGAACATCCTGTGCAAACCTACAACACAAAGACTATAATAAGTACCTCAGCTCACTTCTGTTTATGCTACAGTTCAACTAGACTTCCATGAGGAATTTGGCCTTGGACTTGAAGGGTGTGCGGGAATGTCTTTGTTAAACTATATAAACCATTATTTGCAGAAAGCAAACCTCAAGCAAACCACATTTCCTGGTGAGTAGTACTCTAAAGGGACAGTTCACCCAAAAATGAAAATTACCCCCATGATATACTCACCCTCAAGCCATCCTAGATGTACATGTCTTTCTTCTTTCAGACGAATACAGTCAGAGTTACATTAAAAATGTCCTGGCTCTTCCAAGCTTTATAATGGCAGTGAATGGGGGTCGAGATTTTGAAGCCCAAAATTGTGCATCCATCCATCATGGAAAGTGCTCTATACAGTTCCAGGGGATGAATAAAGGCCTTCTGAAGAAAACTGATGCATTTGTGTAAGAAAAATATTCATATTTAAAACTTTATAAACCATAATCTCTAGCTTCCTCTAGATTCCGTGCCCAGCGGATGATGTAGGCGTAGTGTAAGCTCTGGTAAAAAGCGACAAACAAGGAAGCACAGAGGAGAGAGCAAAACAAAACACCGGTCATGAATTAGAAGTACAAAACGAGGATTTGTAAAGAAAATGTCGGAGGATTTCAATATAAGCCAAGAGGAGACTGGTTTTCCTTTGCTGTAAATAAAACTTGGTTCTTGCGAGACTATCATATTCTCACCTGAGGTTACACTACGCCTACGTCATCCGTCTTTACAAAGCTTGGAAGAGCCAGGACATTTTTCATATAACTAATTTTTAATGTGTTCGTCTGAAAGAAGAAAGTCATAAAAACCTAGGATGGCAAAAGGGTGAGTAAATGATGGGGTAATTTTCCTTTTTGGGTGAACTATCCCTTTAAAATCCCACTGATGGTCCTCTCTGGGACACATTTGGATAGAAATGCTTACCTAGAAAGTAAAGATGCGAAGGACAAATCATTGCAAACTTGGGCCAATATACTTATTTAGGGATTCATTTCATTTTGTAGTTAATTGACAATTAAATCACAAAAAATAATGTTTAATGCAGTTAAAAGTATGACAGTTATGAAAAGTTAGCATGTTAACTTTGGCAGCTCTAAAACCTATTAAATATACTGATCCGGTTTCATTTTTTTCATCCAGCCAGCACAACAACTGCCACCATTAGGCATCCAATTGTCATCTTCTGCTCTCAAGTTTGTATGTGGTTTTATCTCAGCCAGCAAGACAGCTGAAAAGCATGTGGCATTACAATGTGAGCAGTACAATGTTCACTTGTGTGACATTGTTCTCGCAAATGAATCTGGGTGGTCTTATTCATTCTATGCAGTGGCAGCAGCTAATGGGTCGATCTGGACTGGTTCAGTTCAAACTGGACTTCACAAGGGACTCTTTAGGGGTTTTGCTTCCATCTGCCAAGTTTCCTTGAAAAGAAAAAGCCCTCACTGCAAACCAAAGCACAGTGTATCCCTGTAATGAGCTCACAGACAATGCAAACGGCCTGGCAGTTTAATTGAGAAAGTCAGCCGACTGCACAACCCCAACAACAAAAACAAAACTCACAAAGGACCGTTGCAGGCAAGTACGGAAGACATGCTCACTCTATCTTCATGATCTCTGATTGAGCTTTCCCTCACATGAATGGCTCACTGGCTCGGGTCCATCAATGCTCATTTGTGTTCTTTGTCTGTCTGCAAGTCAACAGATTCCACAATTCCACGATTCCCTTCACCTGAACACCAATCTCTCATCCTAAATGTCTCCTTATGGTTCCTATCAAACATCTTGCCCCATTGTTGAATCCAAACCATCCAATAAACCACTGATTTCCTCAGAGACCACAAACTCAAGCATCAGAGAACAGCTGAGCCTTATTTTTATTAAAACACCCCACAAAAATTGTTTTGTATCTATCATTCAAAATTATCCTTTCACAAACATGCCTCATATGTTTGCCTGGTCAGACAGCTTAATGATTCTTAACAAAGAAAACGGGGCAGACTAAACTCAAACTGATGGAGGTAATTTTTTTGGTCTCCAGGGATAACTCGACAGGATGTTTGCTCACTGGCGTCATCCCCTGTAAATCCTTTGTGCTTTCATGAACAGCGATAGCAAGAGGCATTGGTCAGACCATAAAACATGTCTTTTAACCCACTACAACCAGTTCAGATGAGCCATTCGAATTTATTTAAATGGTAATTTTTATCCATCTGTGCTATGCTAAGTAAGCATACAGTACAAAGTTACATGTTAAAACTAAAAGGCAGGATATCCTGCATTTAGAGTTTTCCCCCTCCGCTAATTTTTCACTAGCAAATGTGCAGCACAATAAAAACATTTTCTATCTGTCCAAATTACAACCATATGAGACCCGATTCATATTCTCAGGCAGTTTGTCTTTCAAGAGAAAGGCAGAGGAGTTGTAATGCAATTATTTTGGTCTTTAATAACCAGCATTCCTACAGTGAAGTCTGAGGGATTGTGGTTTCTGTTAGATGGACACTGTGAGCTATTGTACGTCCTAAAAGCAGAAGGACAAGAAACAATACACTGCTGGTTAGGCTGGGAAACCTTATAAATGGTGGTACTTTTTCTCAAAGTTTCGAATACCCTGAATTATCTTGCCAGGTTATAATTTCATCACATACCCACAGGCTAACATCACATCACTTCCCAGCCAGAAGAAAACCTACACCGCGAGTACCCAAAGTGCTTTGTTTTTCAGTCTCAATGACCACATTCCTTGAGGCAGTCCAACGTCAGCTCGGCAAGCAATCAATACCATGTAATTATGATGACAGGCTCTCACTCTCCTACACTGTAAACAGATCAGCCTGCTGTAAATGACTTTGTTTGATGTAGATTAATACAAGAACAACCTCTCAAGCATGTGACCATACACAGTCACACACATTTATATCAGAAAAATGTGTCGTTGTGGGCCAGAATCAAGTCCTTTAAGGCTTGTTCATACCGCCAACAACCTGACGCAATGCGAGCTGACAATAAAAAATGGCATATTTACTTGAAAGGCACTGCAAAAGATAATAAAACTTGTTGTCGGAGAATGTCTCTTTATGAGTGTAGGCTATTTTATCTTAAAACAAGGGACAAAATCAGGATGTGCAGGAAGACAAAAACTTATATTCATAGGAAAATAAGGCTCCATTTATGTTGTAGTTTATAGTTTCTAGGTATATTACAAGGTCAGAAGAAATTCACAAAAACTGTGCCCTAAGGGGTACAAACTAGAGCCCTGCGCGGGACTGTTTTCTTAAACCCGCACCCGCCCGCTCCCGCTGAATTTCTGACCAGGACCGCCCTCTCGCGCAACCTGCGTGTTCCACTCCCGCCTGCGCCCGCAATGTTTGTGCCCGCTCCCGCGGACTTTCTCTCAGAGCATGTGAAAAATGTACACAAATACGATCAGACTAAATATTCGTTCAAGTTAATAACAGACTTTAAACATGATTGTGTTTAAATATGATGAAGTAATGCTAAACCAAAGCACCACACATGACAAAAACATCGGGTATTTTTTTTTTTATTAGCGTTATAAAACATTAACCAAAAACAAAGCCACAACCAGCGGCACCTCAGTTTTTAAACCTACTGCATAACTGTTAACAAACAGTTTAAGTAAATAAGCCAAAGCACAACATGAAATAACTTTACCTTATTAAATAAATAAACACATAGAACTTAGAAAAGAGGTATGTTGCCTCAGGGCAGAGGTGCCAGATTTATGTTCATTGTAAATTAATACTTTTGCACATTTATCGCAACTTACTAAGTTTAACTCTTTTCCATTTTTTTCAGTGACGATTCAGATTTTTTTTCCAGATGTCTTACTTGCCTTGCTTTGCTTTTGTCAAGTAAACAGCCGCTTTAATTTACTTTTTAATTTACAAAGGTAAAACCGCCCGCTCCCGCGAGATTTGCGTTGGGTCCCGCGGGAACCCAAACCCAATGCAGCCCTCTAGTACAAACAGCTTGTCACTGGGGCTCTACCCTTTAAAGCCCAAGTTCAAACCTTATTTACCTGCAAAAGGTGCATATTAGTATCTTAGGGTAGTAATATGTACCCTTAAAAGGATAGTTCACCCAAAAATGAAAATTCTGTCATTAATTACGCTACTCATCCTCATGTTGTTCCAAACCTGTAATACCTTCGTTCATCTTCAGAACACAAATTAAGATATTTTTGATGAAATCAGAGAGCTTTCTGACTCTACGACAGCAATGCAATTGACATGTTCAAGGCCCAGAAAGGTAGTAAGGGCATCTTTAAAACAGTTCATGTGACATCAGTGGTTCAACTGTAATATTTTATGAAGTTACAAGAATATTTTCTTTGCACACAAAAAGTAGTATTCTCGTAGCTTCATAAAATTACCACCACTGATGTCACATGGACATTTTAATAATGTCCTCACTACCTTTCTGGTCCTTGAACATGGTAGTTCCATGATGAACGAAGGTCGTACGGGTTTTGAACGGCCTAAGGGTGAGTAATTAATGACAGTATTTTCATTTTTGGGTAAATATACTTTCTTAGAGTATACTACTAAGAACCATTTAGGGGTAGACAAGGTACAAATGTGTCCCTTTAGGGACCTGCCCCAGTGACAAGCTGTTATACCACTAAAAGGTACAATATTTGCAAATTTGCAGTGGGAGCAGCCTTTTATCCCTTAAAAATGTTTATTTTTAGCAGGATAGAAATTAATTTAGTGTTAATATGGAATAATATTCTACTGACATTACTACAGAAACTAAAACTAGAAATGCCTACTAGCGACCAATTAGCTCAGTGACTAGCAACATGCAGTGAAATATTTCCTGGCAGTATGAATGGGAATTCAAACCTGCTGGTCTCGAACCAGGAACCACTAACTTCCAGCCAATAATGTCCTCACCACAAAGTTTTCAAAACAGTGACGCAATTTGGCTAGACACAAAAAAACAACTAGACAACAAAAAGCTAGTTCACTCCCAAATCAAGTAAGCTGTGGCACATTGTGATGTGCATTCAGTTGATGGACAGCCTGTTCCCAGATAATGGAAAAGAGCATACAGCATTCTTCTATTGATTGACAGTTATGCCAGCTTCACTGTCCAGCACGCAATGTTCTACCAGCGAGAATGTTGTCATGACATTGGCACTTCCACAGTGGGCACAAGACACTCTGTCTTCATCTTCACTGCATTCTTTTACCAGACAACCAATCATTCCCGAAGCCAATCAGGATAGTGCATCCCACTCCTTTCTTCAACCCTCCAATTCCCATAACCCCCTGCCCCGTGCCTTGATCTACAATTATCAGCGCTAACTCTCCATTTTCACAGAAAAAAGGCAATTTAACACTTAGAAAGGTTAATGAGTGAATAATTACATTTTTAATGAAGTTTGAAAACAGCCTGACTGGGGGGAAAATACAGAGAGAATGGAAAAACTGAGAGCAATCTGCCCGTGTCCAGAAGGCGAGTTTAATCCTTGACACCTGTCAAAGTGCTCAGACGGTGCAGACCCCCATGGTTCATTAAAGGCTGCAGTTGCACAGAAAGGCTTAACCCAAGAGCCTCTGCTTTGAGATGGACCTCTCAGCCCAGAGGGAGGTAATCCACGCAAAACTGAGGATACACTCCTTTCATTCAATAACACATCTGTCTGAGGTTCACTCAGATCACACCTCACATTTACCGCTCTCTTTCGCAGACTCTGCAGGGTGCTCAGTCAAACAATAACCAGGAGCTTAAGCAAAGCATTTTAATGCAGGACACGTCAGCCATAGCAAAGCATTCAATAATGATATTTAAGAGTTCATTTACACACAGTAGAGGGTGCACTGAAAATTTGGGAAAACAGAAGGCGTTAAGAATGGAAGGTTAAAAAAGTTGTTAACGTGCATAAATATGCACACGTGCCAGTGGGATGCATCGAGTCATGCTCAAAGATGGCGTGGTCTCCCACCGAGAGTTGGCGTGGAATACAGTTGGCGTTCCGCCCAACGTTCTCCTCGAGCGTCCATCCCCCAAACCTGCAAACCAACAGACCAACCGGCTTGCTGCTTGGATCAATAAACTGGCAAGGAGACTTAATTGTTTCCACACACCAGATTTTCACTTCCAGTCAATCGTGCACCTCCCCCGGCTTTGAACTTGACATGCAGCCAAATGTGCAGAACGGAGCAGCCAAAATGTGAAATCAAGGTCACTTCAGCTGGTTACAAACACAGGTATCCACTGGGGTTGATGGGACTGCAGGGGGCCTGGCCTTTATAGGGGGGTTTAGTGGTGGATGAATGAGACAGAAGAAGAGGGGATTATGGGGGCCAGTCGTAAGGGTCTATTGTTCGAGCCTGAGAAAGTGTGTAATGGTTGCATGGCTGCATTCAGAACATAAGAGAGCATCGACTTCTCAGAGCGATGGGGAACCTTCCAGCAATGAAGGGCAGGTTAGCAGAGTCTTGCAGAGCTCTCTCAACGGTCTATTAAAAGTCCAGGACATTTGTCTTTCACAGGAATTAGGCCATTGTGGTGAAGCGATGACTTGGAAAAGTCGGTCTCGGTTTTGAGTTTCTGGCTACTAGGCTAGATCCTAAAAGGCAGATTTGATGTACTGTCTAGCAGGCTTGTGATGGCCACTGCAAAGACCACATGCGTACCCCATGTGTCACTTTATGATTCTGAAGGGTGCTCAGGGTGTAGCCACTACGGCCCTTTTGCAATGCCAAAATTGATGCAGGCTTTCACCAGAGTGGCATTACGTCACCAAAGTATAGAGGACCACAAGGGCTTAGGGCAACATTTGGGATAGGGCCCTGGACCAGAGAACAGCAATACTAAACTACTTCTCACAGAGAAACTGCTGCAAGGAGCTACTAAGAAGCAAATCCTTCCAGGCTATGAATGCAATTATCTCACAGGCCTTGAGCTCCTTCCACCAACAGCAAATATATGTTGTCATCATAATCATACCAGTGTTTTTACAAGGAAAGACAGCTAATCCATCTTGTCATCTTGGAATGAATCTGGACCAGCAGGAAGGTGGGAACTAGACTGGTTAATTACTTAAACTCATTTTCATAAAAATTGCTTCAAAAGAATTTGGAAATATAAAACAAAATGAGAAAAACAGCAAAGAGTGGAAACTGGAGAAGTTCAAAGAAACCATTAGGAAAAGAAGAAAGCAAAAAAAGTAGTACTGCGACAAAGGGGCCACCTTCACCTCTTTTGTGCCTATGCTAAAGGAGACACTCTTGTGAGATTGAACAGTGGGCAAGCGAGGAGACACAAAGCATGTGTTCAGGTCTCCCCCTTTGGCCTTTTCACCTCACTCTGGCGTAGTAAATTTTTAAGCGGCTCTCTCCACACTTAAGTGTCTGTTCTCACTCTTGGATACTCACCCCTGCAGACCATTAAACTTTAAAAGTATTTATGTTTCAAATGGCACAGACCCCCAGGAACCACCACTGAGAATGAGAGCCTCAGACCTCTTTCTTTGCAAAACAAAATGCACACAGAATAGAAACAGATACAAAAACACACCAGAATGGATTTCCTTCATGACCCAATTTAGAACACAAAAAATTAAAGTGACAGTTCACTTTACTCACCCTTACATGACTGTTCATGCTGCTTTTCCCCATATGATGAAAACAATGGGTAACCAATGGTGTTTGGCGCCATTGACATGACACCTTGAGTGACGCATGTTTATATTTTTATATTGAGCCTAAATGAGATTTTAAACCTAAGGTGGAAGGGGAAATTAACAGCTTCAGAAGACTCTGTAAAAACACAGATATAAACTTTCTTCCCAAGTCTAAAGTTCTTCACTTCACTGTTGATTTTGTTGCCATTCTTTCTGTAGTTCACACAATGCAAACCCAGACCACAAGAACCTGAACCCACAACCCAAATTCCACCACTTAGTGTAAACCTCAACCCAAAAGCCAATCTACTCATTTGAGAGAGCCCTGCCCTGCCTGCCTCACTGTTTTCTTCTTACTCTGTCCCACCAGAGAAGAGGCTAGTGTGGTTTAACTGAAAATAATCTTCGGAATAACACATCTGCTTATTCCCAAGCAAATCAAAAGATGAGCCATTAACACAAACCACTATGCAGACATATTTCATGTAATAATTACAATCATGGCTAACAACAGAATGTTAATTGGCAGAATTAACATGGTATATTATGACATGCAGTGACTGCAATTTAAAGATCAAAGTTTGAGACAGTTCTTTGGAATGGCCTTTTGATCTCTCAGCCCGCCCTTCAAGCTGCGATGACTTGAGACTTCCTCAGTCAGTCGACACTGATTTTAATTTTCCCATAGATGACTGCATAAACTTGAGTTATGGCAGCTCAATTAAAATACTATTCCAGGTTAGTTGGCTTGCCTTTGAAGGCCAATTCCACTCACGTGTATCTCTTCTAAAAAGGGGGTAAGAAACGAATGGGAACAGGGAACAGAGAGAAAGGAATGGCACAGCAAGAGCCTGGAAACCAAAACAATACCACAGAAACTTTTACTGTTGACTTCACCGCCGGAGGAAACAGAACGGGCAACACCTGCAGTTCATGGTGTGAAAGATCAAACGGACGAACAAATGTTTTGTTCTCTGTGTGTGACATACTTCCAGAATTGTGATATTTCGCATATACACATTAAAATAATCTGATTAATCGTTAAATTTCTTTTCATTGTTTTGTACAGATGCCAGACTGATTTGTAAAGAAAAATATGAACTTTTGTTAAAAAAAAAAAAAAAAAAAAAAATTAAAAAAAAATTTAAAGTAAATAAAATAAAATAACTAAAATCACCAGATTATTAAACACAGACATGGATATACCATCACTGCAACGTAAAGAACTTATACCATGGTATTCTGGTCATTCCACCTATGAAATGAAAACTATTTAAGTCATTCTCAAAAAACACAGATGCACCAAGCAACATTTCACTGTTTAATATCCACAAAATGGGCCACAACAGGCAGTTTATTGCATATATATCCATCCCTGCACTTACATAAACTGCTTTACTTTTTTCCTTTAGAAATATTCCATGTGCTGAGGCCAAGTCAGATATTTAGTTTGGCTGCACTCACAGCTGGGGGACAACAGACAGAATAAAATGAATCGAGGCAGGATGAAGAATGGCTGGTCATTCACTCGAGGAGGTGCCTTTGTGTTCAACTACACACTGCCTTCTACACCCTCCTCTGTGGACTACAGACTCTCCCTCTCATACACACATTAGCACAAAAGATACCATTCAACAACTGCGTGCATTAAAACATGACAGCAAGCTATGTGTATGGAGAATTTTTTTTTTTTCTATTCAAATGTATTTTTAAATGTTTTTTAAAGAAGTCTCTAAAGCTCACCAAGGCTGCATTTATTTGATCAAAAATGCAGTAAGAATAGTAATTTCTGAAATATTACAATTTAACAAGAGTATCTTCTATTTAAAAATATTTTAAAATATAATTTATTTCTGTGATGGGAAAGATGAATTTTCAGTGTCACATGATCCTTCAGAAATCATTTGAATATGCTGATTTAGTGCTATTACCAATATACTGCTTAATCTTTTTGTAGAACAGTGATTTTTTTTTTCCAATTCTTTAATAAATAGCCTAGTAAGTTCAAAAGAGGGCTTTTGTAAAAATGTCTTAACTAACTTTTGATTAATTTAATGTGTCGTTGTTGAAAAAAAAAAGTAAATACTAGAACAACGAGGTAAACAATTTTAAAGCAAGGCAAGTAAAAGCTATACAATAAGAACAAGAAAAAATTTAAGAAGATAAAATTAAAATATAAAATACAAAATAAACATTTTAAACATTAAAAACATTAACTCTACATTTGTGCAGAATATGTAAAGTGGGGCAGTGCAAATGTTTACAGAATTGTGATTTTTCGCATATAAACATTGGACCATCCTGATCCATTCCTGGAAGAAACTATAATGTTCAGAATAACAATATCCCACTTTTTTACAAAGAGTTATCTACATAAATATATGGTTAGCTTACAAAATCAAATGAAATATGGTGGGCTTTTCCAGAGCTCTGTATTTCCAGGAGGACTCAAAACAATAGTTACACATCTGTCCCAGCAGACTTGAGCAATTCAGGTCAGTCTTCAAGTATACAATCCTGACCTCTGCAATATTTCATCTAACAGAGCTTTGCAGGAATAAGAAGCAGGAGATATGATCTCAGATGAATGTCTACAGCTATATAAGACTGCAGCTATACATACAACAGTTTGACACCTTGTTCCCATTTGAGAGGATTTCTGCAGTATTTATACTACTCAGCAGCAGAGGAATGTAAACAGACACTGATTAGTGTATTAAGCTGTAATTAGTGTTAAGGGGCTTATAGTTTATTAAAGTAAGGATTTGAGGCATGTTACTAATACCCGTCCACTCTCCCCCACATAGCGCCCCACACAGTCAAGCAGAACTGGTTGTAGTCTCTATTTGATGCAACCTTCTGAGAGCAGCGATTACGCAGAGATCTTCTAGAAGAGCTTGAGTCACTACAAGTCATTCGAGGTTAATAGGCCTCGCTCAGTAATAAGGACGTGGTTCGTAGAGGATTGCACATTTCGGTAACCCATACTCTCTTGGCAGCCAACATCCTCCACGGGACATCCCTGACTAAGTTTCTATAACAGAAAATGGTGAAATGGTTTGGTCTGCAGAGCCCTCGGAGGCTTGGCCTTAATGAAAGGACAGTAATTCAAGGTTATGTGCTGGGAAACTTTCTCTTTTTAAGCAGACGCAAGCAGGGAATTAAAAACCACATTCAACATAATATTTTGAAAGTGATATTTTGAATTAGCTTTTATTTTTATATTTCCAGTTTTCTTCAGTTTTTTTTATTTATTTATTTTTTTTGTTTGTTTTCTTTCATTTTAGGTTAAGTTTTAGGAATTTATGTACGTTTGTGATTTTTATTAGTTTTTTATATTTAATATTTAATTAAATTTTATATTCATTTCATAATTTTATTTTGTCATTTTAGTGCTGATTTTATTTCTGTTAGTTGCCAACTAAAACAATATTTCTAATCTTCACTGAATATTTTTCCCCAGCTTTTTTTCAATTAATTTTTTACTAGTTGTTCTGGGTTTAGTTAACAATAACAACACTGACAGCAGCAAATCTTAAACATACTATATAGACAGATGCTACAACAGAGGTTGTAGGTCTTTAAATTGCTCACACTAAAATGATATCAAACTAAATCTAATGTAGTCCTTATTCACGGAATTTACAGACTTTATCTTAAAGTGTTACATCATACAAAATTTAAAGCTTTCATCATTCCTGTAATTCCAAGAAAAATTATGAAAAACTCAAATTTACTGGAGATAGTCACTTTATGCTTTCTCTGCATGTAAAAAAGCAGCAAAACATTCTCTTTTTTTTCATTTCACGGATTAAATAAAGTCATATGGTAAAAGGCAGAATGATCATTTTTGAGTGAACTATCATTTTACACCTAGCAATTATCTCTATACCGCCCCTTCAGAAATAACACTTTCCTTTTGAACATCAGTCATCACTTCCTTATGAACATCAGCTTCTAGCTGGTTTTCAATCCCGCTAGCAGCTGTTGCTCATATTATACCTTTTACAGCCTCAAAGCAAACCCTCCCATGTCCTATTGGAGGCAGAGGAGGCAAAGCAGCACTTGGCAGTCAAACAGGCGGTCCTTACACATGGGCTCTCTTTCTATAAACAAACAAGCTGCACATTCACCCCATACAGAGCCGAACCTCCGCTCCATCAGCAGCTAGTGATGCATACAGAAACAGAACGGCAGAGGGAATGAGAGGCACCCAAGGCAGAGAAGCAGAAGCAGCATCCAGGGCCAAACCGCCTGGTCTGAGGAGGATTTTAAAGCTGCTGGAGGAATGAACAGGTGGTGAAGGACACTCTCACCTGCGCTGGGTGGAGGAGCCGCAGGGTTAATTAAGAGGCCAGCTGCCACCCCGGCTTTACTCACGATTCTGACGTTTACAAGAGAACAAAAGCACAATCTTATCCCTGAAATTGTATTAACCCAAATTAATTAAGTACACTAAACATAAAAATATATATATATTTTTATGTAGCACTGAATTTTTTGAGTTAGGTGTACGATTTACATGAGTTTCCTCACTTTATTGAATGTTTTAAGTTGAATCAACTCAACTAAGCTAATTTGAGTCTGTTGCCAATGGCAACGAAATGAGGAAGCTGATTGGTCTGTGCTGCTGTTTGGACTGACGCCTCGAGGGCGCGCATTTCTGTCAGTTTGCTGAGGAGTTGAAACTCTTTCTCTCTTTACTCTGAAACCATTATTAATATATGAAAGGTAACAGTTAGCTAATAAAAAACATATATAATTTAAGATTGCATGAATGTTGATTGCAAACCTTTCACCATGGTCTTTTACGGATCAGCTTTTTTTTTTTTAACTTTACTTTTGCGAGTATTACACAAACAAGCTTATATTGAAAAACTTTTTGCATGTGCCGGATGTTAGCCCAAAAAATGCAATCTTAGCTACCGAATACATTTCATTTAATACCAAGTCTTTTCCACCATGTAATGCCGGATAACTTTACAGCAATTTTTAGAAGCAGTTTATGGATAACTCAACAGGTCACATCTTAATGACACTTTGCTTTATCAGCTTGTTAAAAAAAGTCTAATGTGCATTGTTGTCACTCTACAGATTCCAAGAAGAGCAGTGCTGAGCTAAAAAAAAAAAAAAAAGATGATGGAAATGAAAAGATGGAAATGTGAGTGCTGTCAATTTGCTTGTGGCAAAAGGGGATACTTGTTAAAACATACTAGACTAAATATTTTTTATTTATGTTAAGGCTATGGATTACAGGTAATGATGTCAATGTACAGTCAATGTGCTCATTGCTTTGCGTCATAAAATCTCATATATCGTCAAGAGCCAGGGGTATTAATTTTGTGTTTTCTGTATCTGCCTTTTTTTTTTTTTTTTTTGACTCTCAAAGTGATGGAATCCCTTCACTTCCATTTTATGAATCACCAAGGACCATAGATTCAGTCACCTACATTTTAAATGGTAAATTAACAGCAAATTTTCATTTTGGGTGAACTTTTCCTTTAATACAGAAAAAAGCAATAATCAATGGAAATGTGATTTTCATTTTTCATTGATACAATGTTGTCTCTGCCACCTCAGACCTCAGACCTCACTGACATGAAGTGTGTTGCCATAAGAGGGATTTCCTGATCACCCTTCTTTGAAGAACTTCATGAAGTTCTTCAAAGCATGCTTTGTAAGTATTGTTGATTTTTCTTTCTGTTATAAATGATGTAAACTAAAGGAGTCATAACATAGTTTTTAGCTAAAATTTGTTTTATTAATTTCCTTCATGTCCAGGCTTCTGATGATGAGGAGTCACACCAAAACGTTCCAGTTGGAATCCGCGAAAGCGAAGATGTTGCACAGCATCCCCTGTCTTTCTCCTCCATCTAACCCCTGTAAGGAATCGACTCAGAGGGTAATCTTGGGAAGGACGGTTTAGAGAACCTCCCTCAGGCCATTTGTTCTTGTTTTTGGATTGACTTATGCCTTGCATCTTCATTAATGAGCAATACATTAAATGCATACATTTTCTCTTTGTTTTATTAGATAAAATCTCAACATACCTAATTTGTCAAAATGGATTTTGTAAAATGAAATAAAATTAACTGAATTCTAAAACAAAATCCTTGTCGTTTGTATTTTTGTCCTTGTTTATTGTGCAGCTGTAGCTTAAAGAATAATAAATCAGCAGAGAAATCAGTCAAATTAAACCAATTAAATAGTTATATTAAAAATACAATTTGGTCTACTAAAACTTAACTTTAGTGCAATTTAATGATTTGAGTTACCTTAACTGGTAAATTTTAGTCATTGTAACAGATAGTTAGTTCAATGAACTAACGCTTTCCAATGTAAAGAACTTGAAATGTCTTGTTTGTTCAACAAGACAAAATCAACTTTTTTAGGGCAACGAGTTTCCATAAATTTTTTAAGTTCAATCAACTTGTATGGGCTTACAAGTGCAGGCTCTAAATATACTTGTAGAACTTGAAATCCATTAATGCTTTTAGAGTGACAGATATAAATTAACAGATCTAGACCTAGACATGCACACAAATTCTAGATAGACAGACAGGCAAGCAGACGGATAATCAGATTTAGACAAACAGATCTTGATAGACAACTCAAGACAGACAGGCAGGCAAGCAGCAGACCAACAATGAGACAGACATTTAAATCTAGACAAAGATCTGGTTAACGTTCAAGACAAGGAGGCAGATTGACCCACTTTTCGTATAGACAGGCAGACAAATGGAGACAAACAGACCGATATTTAGTATCGACAGACATACGGAAAGGTATTTTGTATAGAAAGACAGGAAGACAGAGAGACGTAGATAGATAGAAATATACATATACAGACAGACAGGCAGAAAAAGATTGACAGATATTTTGTAGACAGACAAAGAACGATATTTTGTAGATAGACAGATGAAATATATTTTGTTCAGACAGACAGATGAAGACCAATATTTTGTGTAGACAGACAGACAAAGGCTGATATTTTGTACAGACAGACAGACAGACAGACAGACAGACAGACAGACACAGATGAAGACCGATATTTTATATAGACAGAGAGACAAACAGAAAGACAGACGAAGACCAACATTTTCTATTGACAGAGAGAGAGACAGAGAGAGACAGACAGACAGACAGACAATATTTTTTACAGACAGAGACGGATGGACGGACGGACGAAGACTAATATTTTGTGTAGACAGACAGACAAAGACTGATATTTTGTATAAACAGACAAAGAGACGAAGGCCGATATTTTGTATAGACAGACAGATAGACAGACATATGGAGACCAATATTTTGTATCGGCAGACAAACTGACAGAGGCTGATATTTTGTATATACAGATAGACGGACGAAGGCCGATATTTTATAGACAGAAAGAGACCGATATTTTGTATAAAAAGGTAGACAGACAGACGAAGACTGATATTTTGCATAGAAAGGTAGACAGACAGACAGATCTAGATAGACATAAACAGATTAGAGAAACAAACAGATAGATAAGGATTACACAGACAGAGATTTAGATAAATACAGATTAGACAGACAGATTTAGACAGATAGATACAGATTAGACAGACAGTCAGAACTAGACATAAATACAGCTTAGACAGATCTAGATAGATAGATGAATAGATACAGTTTATACAGACAGGCAAAAGATCAATATTTTGTATAGAAAGGTAGGCAGACAGACAGATCTACATCGATAAATATACATGCTTTCTAAAATAAATTTTGAGAAACATCTTTTGCAAATAAGAAAATAACGTTGCTAAAATTTGATGTACTTTACGAAGCAGAGAGAAACTCTTTAATAAACTAGGCAAATAAATAATTCACCAGAAAGACAGATTCTTCAAAACGTCAACAGAATAAGTTCAAAAAGTTTAACAATGACAAACTGTATAACTTCCACTTTCAGCATATCTGCTTGTGAACTACACACATTAAACACAAGCATCAACGTCTGGCTTAATGTTTAACCTGCACCAACAATGCTGAACAGAAATGGGACACGCTACGCTTTTCCACAGCAGTAATCTCACAGACGTATGAAGCGTCTCTAATTGCCCGGACACATCTATCCAGAACCCTCTCAAAAGATGCAACCTCTCGTGCTTGTACAAGCGCCTTAAGCTGATAAACCCTTTCACTTCATCCGGCCTTGGGATCAATTCCCCCTCAGTTTCAAAGGCTGCAGAGAAAATGATTAATCAAAACAGCAATTACGGCCATCCACAAAGTCACACAGACTCCCCACTGTTCACTCTCAGCGGGAGGTGACCGCCGACTGTTGCCACAGCTCTCATGGAAAAAGTCTGCGATTCTTCGGCTTCATTTACTACAGAAACTATTACACAAAATTCACGTAAAATTATTTCTCAAATACCAGATGAATCCATTTTCCAGAGAACAGAAACCAGAAATGCTGAATAAAAGATAATGCCAGAAAATGATGCTAAACAAAAATGCTGAATAAAATTACTGTGGGTGTTAACAGGTCTTGAAATTTCACAACAAACTACAGAATACACACATATATATATATATAATTTTTTTTTTTTTTTTAAGTGAATCATGAGTGAAAAACTCATGATCAGCTACTTATATGAATATCAGTGGCATGTGAATCTAGTGGTTTTAGACCTGAAATTATTTATTGTGTAGAAAAACTCCAAACATGTTTTTTTAATGTTCATCCCAGCTGTGTTTTTCAATAATCATTTCTCAGTGTCACTTCATGATCCTCAATCAAGCACCTCCTCAGTAGAACAACAGCTGGAAGGAGACAATTCATCTCCTGCAGCCCATTATTTTAGGTCTCAAAGCAACAAGCTTGTGAAACACATTTTGTAGTGAAATTTCAAGACCTGTTAACACCCACAGTCATTTTATTCAGCATAGCTTTTGAAAATTACAAATGGGGATAAAAAAGGAATAGTTTGCCCAAAAATGAAAATATGCTGAAATGTAGTCACCCTCAGACCATCAAAAATGAGTTAGTTTCTTCATCAGAACAGATTTGGAGAAATTTAGCATTACATCACTTACTCACCAATGGATCCTCTGCAGTGAATGGGTGGCGTCAGAATGAACAGAATGAAAAAACATCACAATAATCGAAGAAAAAAAAACAATTAATGTGAGTCCAGTCCAGTCCATTAATTAATGTCTTGTGAAATGAAAAGCTATGCACTTGTGATCAATAAATTCATCAATAAGACATTAACTTGGCTTCCAGCTAGAATACGAATCTATAATCCATAAGAACACTTCCTTCAGTGAAAAGAACATATCTTCTGAATCAGGAGAGAAATATGCACAGATCAGGCACTGATTACAGTCGAAAACAGTCAAAATGGTTCTAAACAAATGTGTCACTGGATTTTGATGTGAAGACAACAAGGATGGACTTTTTTTACTGAAGAAGTGTTATTATGGACAAAATTTCAAAGTAAAAATCTTAATGATGGGTTTGTTTCTTAAAAACACAGCTCTTAACTTTACATGATGTTATTTGATGGACTGGGGTCATATGGATTACTTGTGGATTATTGTGATGTTTTTATCAGCTGTTTGGACTCTCATTCTGATGGCACCCATTCACTGCAGAGGATCCATTGCTGAGCAAGTGATGTAATGCTACATTTCTGCAAAACTGTTCCAATGAAGAAACAAACTCATCTACATCTTGGATGGCCTGAGGGTAATTAAAATTCAGAAAATGTTCATTTCTTGGTTAACTATTCCTTTAATGCCTTGAAAAATGATATTTCATTGATGTTCATTTCCATAAAGACAAACTTTTCTCAACTTTTTGAAAACTCACAGCTAATGTCGGTGGAAGTTGGCAACTGTCATTGAAAATCACCGACTTCCTGTCATTCACTGTGAATGCCACTTTGGCCTACCCAGAATACCCCTAAATACCCTTTTACTAAAACTCTCTCTGTTCTTAACTTTTCATTTTAGCACACACTTGCTGCCCTGCATTCTGGAAATCCTCCGTCGTTTCCCACAATTCAATCACAAGACACCAATTGTGAAGTACTGAAGGCTCACAGTTGTCGGAGCAGCAGTTCAGTCTGCTGTGAGTCCAAACCACACTGCAAGAAAACTCAGTTATGAGGCTTGTCCTACTTGCTCGTCTGTGCCAACACACACTAAAGATAGCCCTGCATTCATGTGCAATTTGATAACATCAATCCCAAAGAAACGAGATGCATTACACAAGAGGATTTGCATTGCTTTCTTTCGCTTTAAAAATAAAGAGGATTTTCCCAAAGAAAGCTCAGGACAGTGGATTTTTGAGTGCATACTGGACGCACAAGCCGAGAGGATTGTATGACATCCTTTGTCGAAACACCAGACGTATAATAAGGTCAATAAAAAGCAGATGGAATTTTATTTGACACTATACAACAAAAGCTGCCAGCTAGAAATACTTCCAGGTTCTAGAGGCCGCAAGCACTTTCGGCACAAATGTTAAAAACACATTTGCAGATGATATACTAATAAAAAGAAAAGAAAAGCAATGACAGACTGTGGAAACATCCTTTAATATTTTCATTTATTGGAAAGTTTTGCACTCGGACACTTTGAGACGTTATAAAACGGAGCTAATTTCAGGGTCAGCGGCACGATGTCCCTTTTCCTCCAAACTTCACATCTGTTAAAGCTAATGTACATGCTGTAGGGTAGCACCCTGGTCCTGTTATTAGCCACACCTGCACCTTTAGTCAATCAACAGCTTTGGGTCTGCATGCACATAAAGCCCCTCCAACCGTTAAAGCTGAAACAGGAGAAGCGTGCAGGACTAGCAATAACCTCTGGCAAATAAAAACCACACAAATAGACGTATAGCCTTCAGAAGCTAGCACTCAATATCTTTGGTTTATTGGCCGAGGTTCAATAGCACATGCCTGTAAGGAACATTTGGATATTATGCTAAAGAGGCATGACAGACAACTTCAGTCTGATTCCTTTAGATACAGTCACACTATTACATGATCAGATTGGAGAATTAACTTTACCATCAGCATGCCCATTAGCTGATGAATACAGACATTTTCAGCTGTTTTTAATTTTTCTATTGAAATAGGGTTTATTTACCATCACCCATTAGGGCTGCAACAAACGATTATTTTGATAATCGATTAATCTAACGATTATTTGACCGATCAATCGACTAATCGTCGATTATTTCACTGATTAATCAGTAGACTTTGACTGATTATTCAGCTTTTGCAATCAAAAATATTAAGTAATACATATTCTAACATAAATAAAGGTCACTTCAGCTTTAGAAAAGTATATTATGTAATTACAATTAATTTTACAATTAACTGCTAACACTTTACAATAAGGTTCATTAGATAACGAACTAAGATTGAACAATACTTCTACAGCATTTATTAATCTTAGTTAATGTTAATTTCAGCATTTACTAATGCATTTATAAAAATCACAAGTTGTGTTTTTTAACATTGGTAAACACACTGAACTAACATGAACAAACAATGAGCAACTGTATGTTTTTTTTTAACCAACATTAACAAAGATTAATACAATAATGTATTGTTCATTTATGTTAATTAATACATTAACTAATGTTAACAAATGATACCTTATGGTAAAGTGTTGAATTCATTATAAAAATAGATGTATTCGGCACACAAAATGAGATGACAGACAGAGACACTGACCATTTAATTAGCTACATGAAAAAGTAACTGAACGAGACATCATTCTTCCTAACATCTCCTTTTGTAAGTCATATGGATAAGAAACAAAATAAAAGGTATAAGGATAAGACACTCTATTTTTTGGATAAACTATTTTATTCACAACATAATGTCTTAAAATACCTTATAGGGTTATGATAACCAAAACAGTCCTGAGCTAGATCAAGCTTTGATCTCTGTAAACCAAACTATCACTTTAATTAAATATTTTTTTCCCACTAATAAAAATATTTTATCATTAGCTAGCTCCACACTAGAGAGCTGCTTTATAACAGAAAATCAAGTTGTTATTCTAACTGAAAGCGACACGGACTCTGGTTTTTCATGTTTAATACTGTAAAGCTACTTGAATTAAGGCCATCTATAGCATAAAGTACTATATAAATAAACATGTGACCGGACTTTACTGGAGTAACGTTACTGAACTGCAGAGTTCATGCAAACATCCACATCGTTGTAATCAGATGCATTTTTAACTGCTGCTTTCGCGCTGCTATCAGTTTTTGTTGTGTTTATTTCATTACTGAGAGGAAAGCGCGCAATATATATTTACATATTCATCCAAACGCCGCTCAGGTTTGGCTGCGTTTGCTCTGAAGCAGAGATGGGCACTCGAGTTAGTGACTCGGACTCGAGACTTCAGACTCGACCTGAAATGAATCCAGACTTGACTCGACTCGAGGAAAAGGACTCGTGAATATTTTAAAAGTAACTCGAGTCTTTTATCCTTAAATACTTATATAACTGATTTTCAAAAGGTGGACCGCATCCGCACCTCGGCATTCATCCGGACCACGAGCCGTTACAGCAGCACCATTTTACATGAGCAGTGCGTCAAAATGGCGGAGTTGATCACATAACAAGCGCTCAGGGTCATTTATGGCAAGTATCTTTCAGCGCTATATCCTCTAGTATTTTTATCTAAAGCCAAACACGCTTTATTCAATCCCTTTCAGCTCCGTACGCTTTCTCTCTCTCTCCAGACACGCTGGTGCGGATGACACGGTTATTTTAACAACAACAGAAACACAGTGAGCAGCAAAATTATATATTACTTTCACTAAAACACAGCAGAAAAAAAAACAATGCTGCAAATATAGTTATTTTTCTTACTATCTATTTTTCTATCTATAATCTATGACTCTGACTGGTCAAACCAGATGTCACAAGACGTTTCTGATCTACATTTAGAACTATTAATCTGTAGGCTAAGAACATTTCAAAAGAATCATGTAATTATAACTGGGTAAATTGTTGTTAGATGGCTAGGATAGAACAAACTTTGAAACTGCTAGTTATTTTTCTTTTCTGGTCAAGATGAGAATGTTTTGATTATTGTAGCTACCTTGTTTTTTAGTAGAAAATGCTTTTAAGTAAAATATTAAAATAGTATAGATTTCAGGAGGAAAACCCTGAACAGAAACAGTATTTTTTTCTGTCACATGGCCTCGCATGTATCTAAATGTATAAATACAATACATGTAAAAAAAATTTTTATTTATTTATTTATTTTTTTGTCCGGACCTCTGCTTGGAAGAAAATATAGAGGCTGCACCTCTTGGAACTTTAATTGAATACCCATAACTTATATCATAAAAAAATACTTTATTTGTATGGTTTTGTAATATCTGTGTCACATAGGCTATTTCCTTATGTATCATAGTAGATCAGACTCTTTTTATAGAATTTGATTGCAGAAAAACAGTTTTGAACATAATGGATTAAAACATAAGTAACAGGCTGGATGTATATTAACCTTATCTTAACACCTCTTTTCTTTTTTTACAAAGCATATTATAGATCATATATTTTGTCTATAGCCTATAAAACAGCTTCATAAATAGGAAGATTTCAATACATGAGGATTCTGAATGGGATTTTTTAGCGAGCCATTAAATGACTTGAGACTCGACTCAGACTTGTGACCAAAAACTCGAGACTTGACTCAGACTCCAGCAATAAAGACTTCAGACTTGACTCGGACTCCGGGTCAAAGACTTCAGACTTGACTCAGACTCCAAGTTAAAGACTTGTGAACATCTCTGCTCTGAAGCGCTGTGTGTGTCTTCTTCTCTTGAACTGCATCCAGGAGGGCTGAATTACAGTCTTGCGCTACAGTGCCACACTGGTCAAACCGCATTATTGCAGGCTCTTATATTAGGTCATATGAGATCATACGACTACTCGACAACAAAAATATTTGTCGACAATATTTTTTTTTTTTTTATTGTCGACGTTGTTGATAATGTCGCCTAATTGTTTCAGCCCTATCACCCATATAGGCTATATGTGAAATTTCATTTAAAAGAATGCAGAAAATAAATGCATTAAAAACATTTTCCAGGAAACACATACATACTGTATAGATAAACTACTCTGCCTCACTAAATAGCCCAAGTGATTTTTGGATGACTAGTCAATAAATCAACAATTGTGAGCAATCCTAATCCTGACAGGTTTTAAAACTGTATTGTCTTTGCATTCACACTGTCTCTTGCCGTAAGTGGATTCAAACCAGATTATGAGCCTCAGTTCACCGTGATATTCAAAGCAACAATTATCGATATCGTGTTAATTTAGCGCGTGATGATATACCGGCATTGGCGATAACCGCAACATTTAAAATGAACAGGACTCTTATGATAACACCACATGTAAATACTCCAGCGCCAGTACCTGGTTGACCTCCAGGTGACAGTATTGCACCTTAACCGGACACCTGTCAAACAAGAAGACGACGCAGCGCTCACAGCTACTCCGAGAAGAGCCGTGTTCATCAGAGTAAGTTGCCATTATTTTACTAGTCATAGAATGGGAAATGTTACATTAGTCTGTTAACAGAGTTTTTCTGTTCATATATTTAAGTAAAGGGTTTCCGCGTTTTCTTTACTCATCTTATTTTTGTATTTGCAATCAATACGGCCTGTGCGTAGTAACACTTTATTTCTTTGTTCAAATCTATTAACAGTTACACGATTAAAACTGATCTTGAAAAACTGAGCGACCACATTGCTACATTAAACTCTGTAAAATGTTAAGTTGGTCGCAGTGCCATGCACTTAATGCCTCATCTGCAGCCGTTCTAGACGCACATTAAAACTGAATTAGCAGCGCTCTTACTGCATGACTTCAGTGGCGCCGGCGCAACTATAGGTTAAAGAGCTTAAAATACGGGTACACAAGTTAACAGGTTAAAGTATCAGTTTAAATGTTAATATGGCAACACTTTACAATAAGGTTCATTAGTTAACATTAGTTAATTACATTAGTTAACATGAAATAAGAATGAACAATACTTCCACAGCATTTATGAATCTTAGTTAATTTCAGCATTTACTAATGCATTATTAAAATCACAAGTTGTGTTTGTAAACATTAATGCACTGTGAACTAACATGCACAGTGAACGACTGTATTTTTATTAACATTAACAAAGATTAATAAATTGCGTAATAAATGTATTGTTCATTGTTCGTTCATGTTAGTTAATACACTAATGTTAATAAATGACATCTTATTGTAAAGAGTTACCATTAATATTTCTTCATCATACTTTTGAACTTGACAGTATTTTCTCTCTTGTTATTTCATAGGCGCTCCAAAGAAGACAGAGAAAGCCAGAGTCTTGTGCCCTGTGTTTATCAGTATCCTTATGTTCGTTGGGTGAAAAAGAAAAACTTAATAAACAAAGTAAAAAATAATTTGACTGATATCTTTTTTCCCCCCCAAGGTTTCTATAGATATCGCGATATATCGATATCGTGAATTCTTATGGCCACAATAACCGTGATATGAAAAATCTAATATCGTGACAGCCCTAATTCAGAAAGAAAGAAGTTATTTTAAATTGTAATAGTATTTCACAATATTACTGTTTTACTGTATTTTTGATCAAATAAATGAAGCCTTGGTGGGCTAAAACTTTAACATAAGCTACAATTTCAGCTCTGAGAAAATGCTGACAGCCACAAACACCACAGAAGATTGAGACGAACATTCAAACAAGCTTCTAAATATAAATTTACTTCAACAGGAGCACAACATTGTTTCTAAACAACAGCTATTTTTGTCAAAGGAATATGAGAAACACGTCGCCCACAAAATTACCTGCCACTGTGAAAACAAAATTGCATTTAGCTGGTGTTAATTTCCCACCTCGTACACGAGTCAGCGACTGGAGCTCAGCAACTTCCCTCCAAATCTAACATCTGTCTAAGTCACCAAGAGCAAAGCCCAGCAAAGCTGGTGGAGACCGACTGACACAGAAGAGTCACCTCAGGTCAGAGCGGGTCTCGTCCCTCAGAGGTGAGGGGACAAGCAGAGCCATCCGGATCAAGAGGTCGCTCTGATGACTTCAGAGGCGCTAATCGGCTCTAATCCATTTGAGATGAAGTGATTAGAAGGATTTGGCCAGGCCCCAGATCTTCCCACTTACTGCAGGGGAAACCCGCTCCCGGTTCATTCCCCAGGCTATGTGGCAGAGTTCATGCACTAGGGTTATAGAACGTTTCATCAACCCCTATGACTCATTCAATTTGGTTCTTGTTAATCACAAATGCACTCCGGTTTTTATAGCTTTGGGCAATTCTGACAAGAAAAAGGCCAACTGGATTAATACTTTGAGGGAATTTAGCAGAGGGTAAACTATAATAAAACCCTTAATTACATATTTCCACTGTGGGGTCGTTTGATCTCAAGGCCAAAAAAATGAAGATCTTCATCCCGGGCGTCAAGACCCTTAATTAAGACGTCAGTGGTTTTGGAGTTCTAAGATATTCACTCTCTTTTGCCTCAAATTCCATTTCCTCCAGCAGAATGATGGCTGGGAACAGACAATATTTTTTGTATATTAAAACAACACATGAAAGCTCTTCACGTCTCAAAATTGACCATGTTGCACAGAGACGTATGTTTAAATGTGTTTAAATAAATGAATAAACAAATAAAATGTTAAATTAATAAATGTTTAACAAAACAGATGAAAAATAAATACATAAAAGCTAATGTTTCAACTTAGATGTTTAAAAATAAATAGGTAATATTTACTTAGATATGTTTAACAAAATATATATGCAAAAGTTAATACAAAAATAAAAGGTTTAAATTAATAAATTCAAAATAAAAAAGTATTTTTGTTTTTATTTTGTTGAACATATTAAACTTAGATATGTTCGAATAAATAAAAGTAGTGCTGTCAAACAATTAATCGCGATTAATCGCATCCAAAATAAAAGTTTTTATTTGCATAATATATGTGTGTGTGCTCTGTATATTTATTATGTATATATAAATACAAACATGTATAGAATATAATAATATAAATATATAAATGTATAAATATATATATATTTTTAAATATATATGCTCTATGTGTGTGTACTTATATACATAATAAATATACACAGTACACATACATATATTATGTAAACAAAAACTTTTATTTTGGATGCGATTAATCGCAATTAATCATTTGACAGCACTAAAAAAAAAAGTTAATGTTTACTTAGATGTTTAACAAAATAATTATGTAAAAGCTAATGTTAAATTAAATGTTTTAAATAATTAAAAATAAAAAGTTGCTTACTCAAAATATTAACTTATCTAAGTTTAATGTTTAACAAAATAAACACACAAGTTAATATTTTAAGTAAAGAACTTTTCATTTTTAATTATTTTTAATATTTAAGTTAATATTACCATTTACATAATTATTTTGTTAACCATTTAAGTAAACATTAACTTTTTTATTTATTGTTTTAAACATCCAAGTTTAATGTTTAACAAAATAAATATATGTGTTCAAATAAATAAGTTATGTTTACTTAAATGTTTAACAAAATAAAACCTAAAACAAAACATTACATAAAAGGTGATATTAAATGTTAATAGGGCTGCAACTAACGATTATTTTGATAATCGATTAGTGGTCGATTATTTTTTTCGATTAATCAGATTTTAAAAAACGCTAAATTTTCTTTGTTTATTTTATTGACAAAAACACTTCCGCATTCTGCCCAATGTCCTTCAAACAAACGTGCCAACTGAATGCTATAAAAACATACAGTGCTTAATTTATTAGACCACCTGTCATAATAAAGAGAAAACACAAACATTTTAGGAATCTGTCAAAGAATTGTTTAAATCTAAAAATGTTATTGTCATTTATTGGGCAAATAACAAACTGAAACAACTACATTTTTATTCACATAAAAAAATAGCCTCCTGCCTTTCATAACAGCATGCATTCTTGCTGGCATTGTTTAGCTACTTTTTGACTGTAATTGGGTGTCTGAAAAAATCTTTCATAGATCTTTCATTCTTTCATAGATAACAGAAATAATTATATTATAGCATTAGAAATAGCCCACTGTTACTAAAGAGCTTACGCATATTGGAGGACTAACCAATACAGATAGCAAAAAAATGATTTTAGTAAACATCAATACTGTTAGTTTAGAGCAGAAGTGGCACAAAGCTTACATTATTTGTTATAAACCTTAAATACATTTGTTTTAATAAATTTGTTAAGCACTGTATATAGGCCTATAGTTTAAATCTCTTCATCAAAAATTAAGATAAAGATAATAAAGACGAATAAAAACACAAATTCAGTGTTAACCAACTTTTTGATCACAGTCACGTTTACTGTAATTTCTTTATCCTGTAAAATGCGGCTATGAAGCATCTGATATTTATATTCAGACAACTATACGCAGCTATCCCTTTACAGTTCCTACTCTCATAAAATACGTGCACTCCATGTTGACTTGTAAACCTTAATTTAACGTTCAACAACAGATATTTCAGCACAATGAATATTTTTGTGCTGAATATTAATCCCTCTCTGACACGCGTTCACGCGTCCGCCGCGCCGGCGCTCATTCAGTAATTCAGTCATTTAAACACAGACTGTCAGGATAGGACTTTATGCAAAAATGGAAATGCTCGCGTGAATTTGTGACATTTACAGATAAGGATATGACCGTAAACTGAACGTTTTTGCGCTGAGGACGCACACGCATCTGTCAAAGCACCTGACAGGGCAAACCATTACGCTAATGCATTAACTTAAAGCTTAAAATAAAGATTTCTCATGTTTTCTGCAGCTTGGATCACGTACTTCTCCCGTAGCATCTCATTCTGTTTCCTCCACTATTTTAGATGCATTTTGGCCATAGAAATGCGTTATTCAGTGCTGTAATTTGAGCGACCGGCTGAAGTTGGACGTGCACTGTGGGCAGACCCGACTAATCGATAATGAGAATCGTTGTCGATGATTTTCATTATCGATTATAATCGATTTTATCGATTAGTTGTTCCATCCCTAAATGTTAAAATTAATTAAAAATAAAATGTTGTTTACTTCAAATGTTAACTTCTGTATTTATTTTGTTAAACAAACTTAGATATGTTCAAATAAATAAGTTAATATTTACTTAAATATGTTTAACAAAATTATGTAAAAGTTCATATTAACTTAAATGTTTAAATTAATTAAAAATAAATGAAAAGTTTTACTTAAAATATTACGTTTACTTAAAATATTAGCTTATGCATTTATTTTGGTAAATATATTTAACTTATGTTCAAACAAATAAATATTTAAAATTAAAAAAAAAAAATCTTGTAATGAAAATATTTAGCTGTCTTCATACATCATGATGGTGGGAATAGAATATTTTGGGGTCCTAAAATTTCCCTGGTATGGACTAATGTTTAGTGTTTTAGGCGCTTTACAGTCTTAAAAAAATAAAAATAAAAAAAATTCACCATTTACTTTTGGTTTGGAAAATATAAGCATTTTCACAAATATCTTCTTTTCTGTTTCACCAAAGAAAGATGCTACAAATAGCAAACTGAAACCAAGAAAGTCATTCTAGTAAATGTTAGCGACAAGTTGAGACTGATAACACAGCAACACTGTGGCAGGATTTCTAACTTTGTGGTAAGACAAGACAAAAAAAAAAAAAAACTGTTCATTTCTCTCCACGCACACTCAAGTCAACAGCAGATTCACAGCAGGGTCGACGCCAGTTTGTGAAGGTGCCAGACTGCAAGGAGAGACAGTCGACATGTTTGTGCTGTGCTTCAACACTAAACCATCGGGCAACCAGCCACCACACACCATCACTGAATCACTGACTCAACAACAGCATTGATAAGATCACATCTGTGGGAACACAGCCACAGGGACGGATGACAAAACACTGCGGGACGATTCCACTATGGGACAGAGATCAAAACAGCTCTGTACAGCATTAATAAATCCAAAATCATTTTAAGCTGTCCTCAAACATGCTGGGATGGGTACAGTCAATGTCTCTGGTTCAGTTGCATCTGATACTTATTTCGTCCACATGAAAGAGTCATTTGTGCATCCTTTCAACAATCCTCTCCGATGACAGCATGCGCACTTCTGAGGAACAGAAAAGTGAAAGTCAGCACAAGCATCACTCAGAAAAAAGGAAGGCAATAAGATCCAATCGCTCCAAAAGTTTCCAGCCAGTTATTACATGACAAAATGAAAGATGAGCCGAGGAGAAGTGTTAAAGAACATGCAGTGTCTACCAAATTAAACTTCCCCATGGTGTTTTTTTGGCAATATGAGCACAGCATGACTCCACGGCTCTATTGTACTGAAGCTTAGAAGTTAACTCATAAATAATAAATGTATTTTCCTCAGTTTTTTCTCACAAGCTGCTCATTTTGTGCAAATACACAAAGAATGAAGCTGTATTCTCTGCATTGCTATAGGAGCGCCATTAGGGGTGCGCAATATATATCGTCTGTGATAATATCGTAATTGTTGTTTTAACGATGTGCGATTTGACTGAGTATTTTAGCAAAATCAAAAAAAAAAAAAAAAAAAACCTACGGAGTGCATGCATTCATTACGTGAAGTGTAGTGGGTTAAACAATGTGTGTGCGCATTTAGAGTGTTAAAATGCATTAAGAATGATCACTAAAATCGCGTTCATTATCGAATGCGATTCATCTGCGATAATGAACGCGATTTTAGTGATCATTAAAATCTATATTGTGATATTGCGTAGCTTGTCAGTGATCTACGGCTCTGTGTATTAAATGCTGCTCCATTTGAAAGCAGGTGATGGAGATTTACCGCTAATCACAGAACCAGCTTTACCGATGAGATGCGCATGAATATCGCATTCGAAATATCGCCCAGCCCTACCCTCAAGTTGTTTCAACCCTGTGTTTATTTCTTCTGTTGAATACAAAAGGAGATATTTTGGAAGAAAAATAAAAAAAGTTGATGGTCCCCATTGTAAATGACAGAATTTTCATTTTTGGGTGAACTATTCCTTTAAAATATTATCTGGAAAATACTTACTTTATATTAAAGCAGACAGTGTGTGTGTTTTTCAACCTACTACAGTACAGCTAGATAACTCTGAAGATAAATATTTTCAGTTTAATAATACACAATAATATATTTTATATATTTCTTTCTTTCTTACTCTTAAAAACTTGGCTGTTGAATAAAACAAATTGAATAAATTGGCGAATTGTACAAAATAAATCACAGTTAATCTCATGATTTCCAAAACAGGCTTCAGAAAGCAAAATAAATCCAATATTTTAAAACCCAGTACATTACTTTTAACTTTTTTCAGACCCCTAGAAGCCCCAGAAACCATTGACATTGAGCATGTTTCTTGCTTCAGTCCTCCTATATGAAATAATGTGACTGCAGTGTTTACTCTGACTTGCTCAGTAATGGTGGACTAGACATTCCTAAAACAACTGCAGACTCTAAATTAACCCGGTAATAAATCTGGCCCACTGAATCATTACAGACTTTAATCCGATGTTGAAGATGAAATCTCTGCACATTTCTGTGTGGTTCCTTTTTAGATTTCCTTGCAAATTTTGTACCCCTGCCACAAAGTGATAAACGGACAGAAAGGCCTGTTTCAGTCAAGCTAGACTATCATCTGAAACTTGTACTTGGACGACAAACTTGTCCAGGGTCACAGCCTGACAGCTATTGTTTTATTTTCCCTCTACAGACTGCTGGGAACAGGACGGTCTCACGTTGCCTGAGATTAAGCCCTTTCCCCTGGCTGTCCTTTCCCCGCCTGTTTTCATCTAGTCTCAATAGGTAACTAAAAACCTAAGAAACCAGTCCTCCACCAGGATTCACCACGTCCACACTCCCATTATAACCATTCACAACATCACAGTGCTTCCAGTGAGAAAGACACAATGGGGACTGAAAGGAGGTGTAAATCTAATCTGCCGTAAAGGGTTAAATTTGGAAAGTGCTGTTCATAAACCTCTGCAAAATCTCGCTAGCAACTGTACACACACACACACACACACACACACATTACATAATCTCGTCATACAATTGCGAGAATATGTAGGTTCAACAGGGTCACAGACAGACATACACACTTCTCTGTGTGTAACATCCGCTGTAGATTTAGGCAATATATTTGAGAAAACAGGATTTTCTCTGATCTTCTGCAATAAGAACTATGTTGACAAACTCAAACAGAGAGCCTCCTTCCCAGGCCGCTCTCCATTTTTAAAAATTAAGCTGCAGAAAACACATTATTCAAAAATAGTCATGATTATGACATGTTGACCTCTCATTAACATAAGACCACCTACATAGACATATCACTCAGAAATGAAAATTTCATGAAATATACTCACCATCAAGTCGTTTCAGACCTGTATGAGTTTCTTTCTTCTGTTGAGCACAAAAAAAGATATTTTGAAGAATGTTGGGAAGCAAACAGTTGACGGTAGCCATTGACATACTATGGAAGACAATAGCTACCAAATTTTAATTTTGAGGTGAACTGTCTCTTTAATGACAGTGTGAACGTCATGTTTGAAGAGGTTAACCAGAGTGTTAATCATAACACAGACATTTACATGTCTTAAAAGATTTTGTGCAATAAAATAAAATATAAAATAAAATAATTAGTTATTTCCTTAACCTCATACCATTTCTGTATGACTTTCTTTCTTCATCAAATGTTGATATGTGATTGTGGGTGGTCTTATGTTAATAAGCATGAATTATTGG
This sequence comes from Spinibarbus caldwelli, assembly GCA_039654775.1. Classification (NCBI taxonomy): domain Eukaryota; kingdom Metazoa; phylum Chordata; class Actinopteri; order Cypriniformes; family Cyprinidae; genus Spinibarbus; species Spinibarbus caldwelli. Next base: position 19,106,715 of record CM077252.1, on the reverse strand, counting down.
TACCTATCAGTAAAAATCTGATATTGGAGATTTTTTCAATTTAAAGATATTGGTTATTGGCTGATATTTTATTGTTCATGCTTATTTCTGCTATTTTACATTTAAATTACCTTTGCTGTCATCTAACACAAATATATAATTCAAAACGTTATAAAAGGATTACTACATTAAAAGAAAACAGTATTAAATATAATCATTAGATTAAAATATCTATTTCTCATAATGAATATCCAAAATTAATAATGTTGTGATACCAAAATTCACTTAATTGACTAATTTTAGTTTTTAGTGGAATTTAGGAATTTTAAGATCAGCCATAAAAAATGAAAATAATTACTGGCCATATTATTAATGTTTGGCTTCCCAAAAGTAAAATGGTCAGGTAAAATGTGAATGTTGACTAGGATTACAAAAGAGTAAAACATGAGTAAAAGTGTCAAATATGACCCGTTTAAAAAACAAACAAACAAGGGGCTTATATGATCACACCAACTGGTTACAAATTTAATCGTGTAATAAAAAAAGCACAATCTTTGTAATCTGAAATGAATTTGGCGTGTCATTCACAGGTCCATCTCAATTAACCCGAGCTCAGCGTTTCCCACCAAGCAGCATTATCAGCACACAGCGTCACTCAGCAGAGAGAAAATCTGTGTTCGTCACACTGAGCCAAATGTACCGTTCACTGATAGCGAAACCGGTATTATCACCTGCAGATAAGGCCGTCTTTCTCTAGCCGCCAGGCCTGAAATCAAAGCCTCCCGGAGGGGTGCGGCTCTAGGATATGTGATGAACGGGGAGCGCCGGGTTTTTCATCAGATCACTGACACCCTGATGACAGCAGCCCTTAGCAATCTCAAAAGCTCAGAGCAGCTGTCTCTGAATCTGCAGAGACGGCGGCACAGTCGAGCTCCAGAAGGCCTCCTCTTTCTCTCGGATGCGAGACCGCTGGCTCTCCGTTTACTTTACGACGCTGGCAGATCTGGGCTTTGGCAGTAACTGGGCCAAACCCGTAATTGATTTACGAGCAGCTTTCCCCACTCCGCCTGACGTGAGTGTCCTTGTACGGCAGCACCAGCACAGACTTCCCTTGATACCCTGCAGACGCCCACCACCAACCACGACTCCTCTGACCCTTTCACAAGAAAACATGACTGGAAAAAACACTAAATAAATATGATATGGGTCACCGGCTGCAGACATTAAGTGCACCGATGATGGTTGCGAACACTGGGTCCAGTCAGAGGTGAAAACGGAAGCCATTTTGGGTAACCAAATCCACTGAATTATGTGTTTCAGTTTATTTTCAAAAGAACAAAAGTGTCAGATTGGTTTTACTATAAATGAACCAGTTCATCCAAAAATGTATTTCTCACACTCACATCATACCTTGACGTTACCTGTCTTTTTTTCCGCAGAACAAAAAAGGGAGATATTTACAAGAATGTTTAAGCTGCTCTTTTCCATACAATCAAAGTAAATGAAACAAAAAATGACAACAAAAAACATAAAAGCACCATAAATGTAGTCCAAACGCCTTTTGCAGAAAATTTCAAGTCTTTCTTGAAAAACAGCCATATAATAGAGAGGAACAGAGCAAAATGTACACAGTTATTTGCCGAAAATTCATGAGCCGTCAGAAATAATTTCAGAATTTTCAATTCTGGTGAACCACTCCTGTATAAAAAACAAACAAAAAAAAAAGACATGAAACAGTATTTACAGTACATTTAACTTCTATATTGTGGCACTTTTTAAATATTCAGGGACATAAAGTAATGCAGACTTGATTTTTATCCATGTCTAGCTTGGACTGTAAAACACTGTGCCATGATATTAGTAGCTAATATTTTCCAGTCCTAGTTACATCAACAGCAAATAGACTTTCAGAGGGGAAAATGGTACATAGCAGTAAAAAAAAAAAAAATTGTGTTTTTGTAACTTAAAATCGCTCATTAACCAGGACACCTACGTGCTTGAGTTTACATTTTAAAGAGTTAAAATGTCAACTAGTAAGAATAGCTGCAGTATAGCAAAAAAAAAAAAAAGTAGCAAATACAGTAGTACGTCTTATTTCACAGTATTCATAAAAAAGCAGGTGAAAAGTACCAAGTCTCACTACTTTCTGAGAGATTCTGAATGCACATCCACCGGACACTTTAATATTGCATGATGCAACGGAGGAGGATTTGTGAATGCCAGTGAAGCATTGCAACAAACACTGGTAGGTCACATGACAACGAGAACATGACAAATGTAGCATGTCTGGATCAGATTCATGCTACACGCAATCATTCTATATAGAACATACTGTTTTAATGATTGCAGAGTACATACTTATTCAAAAGAGCTACTTACTCAGAAAGTGTGAAATTTCAGACACAGCCCGGGTCATAAAGAGTCAAGTGCTTATAGAAATCCAATCACTTCCGCTTCAAACTAACTTGGTTATTAAAATACATGCTTTCATGTGGCTTGTAAATGTGCTGTGGGTTATCGTATCTCTCACTAGCCTTCATGCTGCAGATGTTACAGAGTCAATTCTGAATCTACAGCTTGTGAAAGAGTCGTAACATGGTTAGGGGCTTTGTTTTGGTGTGGAGGGCTTATCTCTGCATGACTGGGTAAGCAAATCTCTGGCTGATAGGAAGCAGGACAGACGGAGTGAAGTGAAAGAGGACGAGACAGACCATGTGATGGAGCAGACTGAAAAAGGCAACTGAAAAGAACAGGGAATGTACTACTTACTATTTCTGCAGTATAGTGCATGCATATAGTGCATTTTCTATAAGCATAAAATACATGGATGACCAACTACAAAGTCTAAAATGAGCTGAAGAGTAATTATGAGGAATACTGTATCCCACATTGCAAAGCTTTCGACTCAACCTTCCATTTCTGAACTAAAGTAACACGATAAGGTTGCGACAAACATAATGAGGTCACGTGATAATGCTATTAAAAAAACTAGTATTCAGTATATAGTGTACACTGCACAGTATCCAGTATATAGTAAGCTAGTATTTCATTCCAAACACAGCCATGGTCTCAAGACGAGTCCTGCAGCGATTCACTAGAGCCGCCTCTCTTTTGCCCCAGGAGAGAGAGGGAAATGAGCCACTTAAAACCCTGCGATACCACAACCTCAGCTCTGCTTTACAGCAGGCCAACATCACACAGCAATTAAAGCCTTCAAAGAACACAAACACAAAAGAGCCACTATATTCACTCTCCCATGAAGAGAGGAAGGACGATTCATCCTCATGCTGGGGCTGCGAATAGGAACGTGACATTGGTCGGTCAAAGTCTTTACGGTTCAGACACTCTGCAGGATGCTAGATATTATTACTTCAAAACAAACACTCTTATCTGGACCGGCCCGAGTCATTTACATCTCCCATTAAGAGCAAACTAAATAAGCCTCAAGAACAAATCAAAGATGTGTGATCCACGTAACAGCAACCTACATGGGTTTGGATTATTTATGGCTTATTATTATGTTAAGGCTTAGTCTGTCTTGCTAACGGCAAAGCATTTTGGCGTGCAATGAAAAAGCATTGCTAACAAGCAGAAATAAGACAAAAAATATGTTGTAATATTTATGCAAGCATACAAAGGACAAAATTGTATGAATGTGAGTATAAATAAGTTCATACACCAAATATTTGGAATTATTATTCTTATTTTTATTAATAATAATTATTAATTATTTATTATTATTATTATTATTATATACATAGAATATGTAGGCAATATGTAATGAAGGCTACATATAGTATGTACAGGCAATGTATAATGTAGGTTATATATATATATATATATATATATATATATATATATATATATACACACACATACACACAAACATTCACATATGTAAATGATCTTGTAATAATATGTGTGTTTATATAATAATAATAGTAATAATTATTATTATTATTATTATTATTATATCATTATATTACTATTCTGTGTATATATTTTATACACAAATAATAAGTATTTTAATATTTATTATAATATTTATTAATTCATAATTATTATTATTATTATTATCTCATACAAAGAAGAAAATGACATTTACAATATACTGATTCTTTGATTAGATGCTTTTATACAGACTTAAAAATGAAGAAAAACAAGCAATTTACCATAAAGGACCCAAAAACAAAAATAAATTTTAGATTTGAGAGGAGACTAGGAGAGTGCAAAAAAAATTAATAAAATACTGGCATGAGACCATAATTTAGAGCAGAGATGTGGAAATATCTGTAGTTGGACTTAGTTGTAGTTTTTTTTTTTTTTTGCATCTGTGGCATATTTGTTTACAACAATGCATATTTGTAACCTTAAAACACAAGGGAAACATTCAATAAAACACCAAATATGCCAAAAAAAAAAAAAAACAAGATTCAAAGCTTATGAAAATACCCTCTGCATAGTTTGCACACCATGTCAGCATGTAAATAAAAGGCCTAGGCCTATAACAAACAGCTACACAACAACAAAAGCAAGAATCTAAATTGCATTATCCTTCCTTAAAACACACAACATTTCTCAGTGTGTATTATTAAAACACTGCATGGAGTACAATCAGCATTTTGCATGGTGGCAGATTTTATCTAAAATATTTATATGGCTGCCACCAATGCCACTGTAAACCGGTATGAGCCATTAAACGCACATGATTTGCTCGTCAGTGAGACGTGCCAAGGCATGCTGCAGGAGGAGGAGCTGGTGCAGTGGACCAAAATGGATACCAGCACACAGAGGCAAATCTGAGCATGATCCAAATGGTATTATCTATTAAAACAAACTCTCAAACCCAAGATAAAATACTGCACTACAATATCAACCTAACGATACAACAGTAAACACACAGGGAAAAATCCCCACAGTAACACACATCATTATTTACAAAGCAAATTATGCAAAGCCGAATTTGTGTTCAGAATGACAATCAAAATGATAAATTAATTAACGTTTCTGATGGTAATCCAAAATTTAATAAAGGTTATTTCTCAGCACTGGTATACTAGACCTGAAATGTTCACAACCACAGGATCTCATTTGAATAAGCAAGAGGATAACTCAATTAAAAGTGCTCTGAGATGCAGTAATAATTTCCAGATTTGGTTTTGATAAATGCCTGTTAAAAATCTGAACCGCAAATGTGCTTTCAATAATGAAATGCTTTAGAAAAAGGTTCGTTTAGGTCTCAGCAAAAACATTTAAATTCATTGCTACACCCTTATTAAAAAAAAAAAAAAAAAGACAACAGAAATAAATCATCTAGATATATTATAACGATTTGTGTTATTGTACAACCTGAGCATTTACTTTTAACAAATACAAAAAAGCTATTTTATTCACCTTGTAAAGATGCATTTAGCAATTAATTGTTTTTACATTTTTCTGTAAGAGCAATTAATGATGACTGTAATTTTTGTAATTAGGGTTTTCCTGAACAACACTTTTTTTTCCACACTGGATGTTTCTTAAAAACTAAAAAACTAGTCTGCATTTTTGACTGTATAGACAAGTGCAAACGGGAAAAGAAATGTTTAAGTTGGCAGTCACCGAGCCAGTCATTGTGTAATGGTTTAGGGTTAGTATGTGTATATTGTGGTTTGTAAAGGATGTGTTTTCACCTTGACAGCACCCAGCAGCATACAGCCTCCAGCTATAATAAAAAGACACCTGCCTACAACGAATGCTTTATTATTTTCTGGGATTACAGGTAATTCATATACTGTTAGGTGGGAGGAATTTTATAAAATTCAAATGTGGCTGCTTTTCTTTGTGTATTTCATAATGAAAATATTCCAGGATTTTTTCCACCGTCCATCCATAAAATCCAAAAGTCTCTTTTGCTACAAGAACAACTGGATAAAACGTTTAAATGTATATCTAGATTAATAGGAGTGATGAATAAAAATGCATTAGGTGGATGTTGGAAATGTCCAAAAAAAAAAAAAAATCTCAGTTTTGAAAGCAAGACTACAGTTTTATACTACTAAAAAAAGCTAGTTTAATTAGTTTAATTCTCCACTGGGGAGAATAAAGTTATGAAACTGATCATTTATCATCTGACAATAAGAGGTCAAAGGGTTTAAAACAGAAGATCAGACTTCTTTTTTTTATCCTTTACACATGCACACTCACACACACACACTTTGGGTTTGTTGTTTAAAAAAACAAACAAACAAACAAAAAAAACAATTATATAAATTTAATACATTTCCAGTCTTAATGTCATCTATTAAATCTACTGGCTCATCTTACCTTTTTGTGTCTGTCTTTAAAAGGCAACGCCGGCCATTGCATCTCCTGCAAGAAGTCCTGCCACTGTTTCTGGTCCTGATCCGAAGAGATGAAGACGATTTCCAATTTGTCCTTGTGCTCCGAGGATTTTTTAAACTTGCTGTAAAACTCGCACAGACTCGCGTTGAACTGCTTGCACGGACCGTTTAAACTGCAGCCGAAGTAGAGCCCGAGCAGAGACAGCTTGCTGCCCAGCGCGTGGACATCCACCTCGGCTTTCTCTCCGTTGACGAGCCGCTCTCCGAGCAGATTCACCAGAAACTCCGACATCGCTGCTGCGCCCTCGAAGCGGACTGCGCTTGGTTTTATCGGTTTATTCGGGCGGTTTTAAGGTAAACCCAAAGTGCTCGATGGCTATCCGCCGGCCGTGGTGCCCGGTTTGGCAGTCCCGCGGTTCGAGAGACAGCGGCCGTCGTGTGCCTCCACTGAGCGCGGTGTTGAGGAATGCGCTGCTGTTATAAACCGGCCCTCGGCAACAGCGCCGGCCGACTCCCGCTGCGAGACTGCCGCGACATCTAGTGGCGAGATGGTGCAATTGCACCTCGGTGTACTCGGTCCACAGGGATGTCCAGCGAATCACAGTCCTACCATTATCAGCATAAATTATACTTTTTTGTCTTTTTTGGTTAGATGAATGTATAGACGGATTCTCAGAGTAATAGTATCAGTACATGTTTTGGCTGAGTATTCACTCCTTTAAGCAGAAAGTGGTGTCTCAAAGATTACCTCATGCATCCCCTGTTCATTTCAATTACCACTAAAAGCAAAAGAAAAACAACAGAACGGTAAAAACTGCACTACTTTAAGCAAAATAATGGTGCATAGGAAAATTGCAACCAGATTCTGTATGACAAACACCCATTACTGTATTGCATGATAATAGGTTAGCTGAAGTTAGGAATAAAAACAAAAACCCACAACTGCTTGGTGCACAATAATTTCCCATTGTATTAACTTGGAAAGCACAAAAATGCACAGTTACATATGCAAAACATTTGCAGATAGATTTTTCAAAACGTTTTAATTTTGTTCTGCATATAAACAATCAAAATGGCCACAGCCACAATCATATCCCATAGGTTAGGATTATAAAACAAATTTCATTTATGTTTACTGTATTTTAATTGATTCAGTTCTTCAGTCGTAAGGGGACAGTTCACTCAAAATGAAGGTTGTGCTCCACTTGTTCCAAACCTGTATGAGTTTCTTTCTTCTGCTGAACACAAAAGAAGTATTTTTTATTTTTATTTTTTTCATACTATGTAAGTCAATTGCTACGGTCAACGGTTTGGTTACAAACATTCTTCAAAATATCTTCTTTCGCATCCAGCAGCTGAAATAAATGCATACAGGTTTGGAACAAATTGAGGGTGAGAAAATTATGACAGAATTTTCTTTTTTGGGTGAACTATCCCTTTATTATAGTTGACTTGAAAGTGTAGTAAAAGTCCCTTTTTTGAATATCACTTGAAAATAAGCTTGAAATGTCTGATGATGTTACAAATGAAATCTTCCAGTATACACAGTTTTATTTGCACAAATGCTTTCCAGACTTGTACAGTCACCACAGCATAATTCCAGGCCACAATTTGTTTTGTTGAACACTGCAGAGCAGGAGCATAGATTACAAATGACAAAAGTAATTGGTTGTCATCAAGCAGTACATTACAGGATATTAATCCTCTGTGAACAACATTCGAACCAGGTCTGCTTTAAAACACTCCTCTTCAACCAGCTTCTGGGGCTTAAAACAGACAAACATAGTACATTTGCAAGACGCATTCAAATTTAAAGTGTTAAATTCATTTATCAAGGAACATTTACTGATCTTTACCGTGCCATAGCACAGTAGTGTGGGTACTCCAGTCAGCTTCAGATTCTTCTTAAAGTCATTATTTGGGTCCTTCCAGCTGGCAAAAACAACAGTGAAATTAGTTAACTCAACCAAACCAAACAAATCAAAAATTAAAACTGATGCAGATGAGTTTGTTTGATCATCAAAGCAGATTTAGAGAAATTTAGCAATACATCACTTACTCATCTCTGCAGTGAATGGGTGCCGTCAGAATAAAAGTTGATAAAAACATCACAATAATCCACACCACAATCTATAACACATCCTCCATGCAGTGAAAAAGTCCATGCTCCTTATTCTCTCACATAAAAATCCACCGACATATTTGTTTATGAATGTTTTCGTTGCTTGATCTCTGCATATTTCTCTACTGATTCAAGGGGGGACGACTTTTTCACAGGAGGAAGCAATATTATGGATAGAGGACTCCTATTTTAGTAAGAAGCAATGGTGTGAACTTAAAAACGTCTTAACGATGAATTAGTTTCTTAATAAACATGCAGGTTTTGCTTCAGAAGATTTTAACTGACAAACTGGAGTCGAGTCGATTACTTGTATTTGTTTTTATCAGCTGTTTGGACTCTCATTCAGACGGCACCCATTCACTGCAAAGGATCCACTGGTGCAGGGGCACCTGCAGGATTTCTTTAGTTGGTACGCACAGATTTTTCTCTCCCAAAACAGCTTATAGGCCTACTACTGTTTCAGCTATTAAAATAGATCAGTTTTTTTAATGTAATGGTAAAGTGATTATATTTCGTTTTATTTTTTATAAAGTTAATTTAGAAAAAACGTTTGGAGCATTTTCTGTTCGTTAAATGTACGTTTTTTTTTTTTTAAGTAACGACCAAGCGGTCAGCGGCAGACAATGAGTTGATCATAGCCGTTTGATTAATTTAGCCTTCTCAAATCATCACAACTTGCCTAAAATAAAATCTATAGATATAAAACAGTTCAAGCATATCACAATGTTAGTTTAAATGTTTAAACTATATAAATGTACGCTATAGGCACATATCCAATCGTTTGTGTGGAGAGTGAAAGCTAAAGCGTGCTCTGCAGGACATGGAGGCGCCAGCGCGGTCATTTGCATTTTTTTCTTGATAGTGGAAACAACTTAAAATACGCCGTAATTTTTGCTCATAAAGGTAAGAGTAATATACATCATTCGGAACTGTAAAGGGTCTACTTTTATTTTTGTGCATTCACAATATCAACAAAACGTTGTGCTTTTATAAAATAAATAGGAAAACAGAGGATGCGCATTCTACCCTCTCTTCTTGAACAGGAGCGCTTCACAATGATGAACTGAAACTCAGCGAAATTGACTCACAGATATGATAAATATATCTATAGAAAGCTTTAAATTACTACTTTAAAACGAAATAATTCAAATCGAAAACTAAAACTCTTTCATTATGTAATCCATAAAGATGCATTTCTCTCTAAAGGCACGTCCAATGAGGAGATGGCGAGTCATTTTTTCATCACCGTCTAAAATATAAAAATAAGGAACAGCCTAAAACAGACCGATTATAATTTTTTTTCTGATTTTTATGTTGCTCTGTTCTGAATACCTTAAAATTTAAAGGATTTGCTGCAACGCAATTTTGTCTGATATGTGAATTATTTATTGGCCTATTTTTTTAATCCATGCAGCAAATGCTTTAAAAACAGCTTTAAAAATTACTTTATAGCATTCCAAATTCTTTTAAAGAACATTTCACTATAAATGTTATGAGTAGCTTGAATGTAAAACATTGTCATGAATTCGTTGTATAGCCTATTCCCATTTGTAAAACAGGCTACAAATTTTGTAGTCTAACTCTGATCTCATGAAAGTGCATATAGCACGATTTTCTGTTTCTATTTGGCGTAATGTTTATACGCAGGAATTGACTTTGGCATGCAAAAGACTGATAAATTCATAATTAATATGGATGGCATGGCTGAGCCGAAATATGGGACACACTGGCCTATAATTTACTGCTGAAATGTTTGCTGGGCAAATCTACTGACATCATGCTAAATTTTTACAAATCTGTTCAGATAAAGAAACAAAGGCATCTACATCTTGGATGGCATGACAGTGAGTACATTTTCAGCTAATTTTAATTTTGAGTGGACTATAACAAAATCTAAGCACTATCTTGTATACTATATGCTGCAACATGCATTAATTATTTCTGTTTACCAATGTAATTGGAAGAATGTCTTGTAAACGTACTAAGGTCTATCTCCCACTTGGCAGTAAATGAAGACAGATCCCTCCGGCAGATGAGACAGCTCTCCTCTGACCACTGGCTCTGCTGCGTGAGTGAAAAGGGAGGAAGAAAAACTCTTCTAGTTTTGAATCTTTGAAACAGCACAGCTACTGTATAATGTTAATGTACCTTTCACACAGTCCGGACACCAGCTCTTGCCCTGGTCATCTTTATCTCCAGAGAAGTAAGCGAATATGTCTTTTCCTTTTCTTTCAGACACAGCTTTACAAAATTCCTCGTAGCCGTGAACAGCAACGTCTTCGTATTTAGTCATGATTTATTTACTATTTAGTGTTTACTGGGGATCAGTTGTTCAGTGAAAAAGCCCAACTCTAGCTGCAAAATGCAGACTGATCTTTGTATGAAATCAGCTGACTGTGTAAAACCATACAATAACAGCGGCGAGTGAAGTATGAAGAAATGTGCTTGTACTTCTTCCCAAATAAGAGTGGACTATTTTAAAATAAAAGTCTGGATTTTTTTAATTTATTTTTTCATATAGTAGTTACACCACAACTGAGCATTTTGAACACATATATTATAATTGAAATATTATTTCTAGATTATTACATAGTTTATTCATATTTTATTATATATTTAATATATGCATGAACAATAATACTAGATAGATAGATAGATAGATAGACAGATAGATGTAATAAATGTAATTGTAATCAGTTACAGTTACTGAGAAAAATGTGTAATTAAGTTACTTATGAAAATGTTAACGATTACAAAGTTACTTCTGATTTTTTTTTTTTTTCATCAAACCAGTCAAAGCTAAATAAAATTGTACCTGTTTCAGATATGAAAATGTCTTATATTGCTGCTGCTTAAAGGGTTAGTTCACCCAAAAATGAAAATTAGCCCATGATTTACTCACCCTCAAGGCATCCTAGGTGTATATAATTTTCTTCTTTCGGATGAATCCAAATTTTTTTCAACAGTCCAAAAGAAGTGAAATAAAGCGCAAGCATCCATAATAAAAAGTGTTTCACACAGGAGGTGAATAAAGACCTCCTGTAGCATTTTTGTAAGAAAAATATCCACATTTAAAATGTCTGATTCATCTAAAAGAAGAAAGTCATGTCTTAAGGGTAAGTAAAGCATGGGCTAAATTTCATTTTTGGGTGAACTAACCCTTTAACGGGGTGGTCTACTGGCTTTTTCGAAGGCTTGATTGTGTTTCATGGGGTGCACTGTAACGTGTTCATTTGTGGACCAGACAGAGTTGTCAGTGATACTTCCTATTGTAAAGTCATGCAGTGAGTAACCTCTTGTCGCCGATCCATCGTGCAATGTGAACACAGCAGCAACTGAATGCTACCTCAGATAGTCGTACAGTGTGAAAACAATGGTGATCCGATTACTTTGAAAATTGTTCAGTGTGAACTCGGCATTAGTAGCGGCTAAATGAATCTGCCGGCGGTCAGGTTTGGTACAGCTGTCACTGGTCCAAGTCGTAACTCTCAGAACATTCTGAGTTTACAAATTGTAATTATGAGTTCTGGAGCATGTGAGGACTTTGGCGTTGATAGTATTGCCATAGAAACACATAATTCAGCTCCGAGTAGAATGTCACGTGTTGTCATCTCGGAATTAAGGTAATTACGACAAGGCATAAACGCTCAGATTGGTTAGCTGGCTCAGTGTATTGTGATTCGCTAACTGGCTATAGTGCTCATTGTCTGGAGTCTTCACGCCTCTTACCATAACAGGTAGTTGCAAGCGCTCCCGTCCTGCATTCCATTTGGAAGGGCTCATCCCTATGGCCTAATTCCTTCAAAGGGTTTACCCTCCGGAGTGAGAGCTTCGAAGGGTTGAAGGGTGTAGGGGACGAAACAACTGTTCCTTGAAGTGCCCTTCTGTATCATCATCCCGTGCCCATATGGAGGCGCCGTCATCATGGAAAAAAATCATCGCAAAGGATCATGGGGGATCGAAGTGTCCATCAGTTGTACTCTTCGAAATCGTTCATTCCGAAGGGCCCTTAATTTGAAGTGGCCAGTTATGAGCTCTTCGATTTGGAATGACCCTTCAATATGGCGGCCATGTTTGTTTTCACTCCGAAATGCCCTTCGGAGGGCAATATATCCCGTTTGGAATGCACTGCCGGTGTATTCTAAACAATGGCTTCAATATTACCTTATCAATTTGACAGCCCTAGAGAATATTATTGAAGAGGATCAAACAGAAAATATGCAAACACGACTCTTTGTGTGCGTTCACACCGCCGCCGACGAGAGCGTCAAAATTGGCCCTGGCCACCCTGTCAGCAACGCTGTAGAAAGATTCGTGGACACTCTGACGTAAATCAAATGCTTGTCTTGTATTTAAAGGGGCCGCAAAGCAAACAAGCTTGTTAACCTCATGAAATATTTCAAATGTGAAAGTAAGAAATTGATCAATGGAAAGAACTTACCAATCATAGTTACATGTTTGCTAACGAAATAAACCAATTAAAATCCATTTGTGTGATGTGCCTTTTGTGTTCATGGTTAATTTCAACATGCAGTTTATAGGAGATGTTTACTAGCCTTGATCTTTAATTAACATTAATGTTAATTTGTGCGCAGCCTACATTACAAACTGTCCTGGTTGAAGTGTAGCCTTAATGTAATTGGTCAAATGTTTTGAGGAAATTAATTGCATTCCCACTGAAAAACAAGCGCTCTAGTGTGAAAATGCTTGGGAACTAATGTGGTCGGAACCAAAGTTTACAGGACAGCATTCTCTGGAATCCTCTCAACTTCTACATTCCGATTGGTTGCCGCCAAACTGTGTCATAGCTCATTACCATAAAGCTGACCTGACTTCACCTGTCCTCAATGCCCACACCGTCCAAGACGCGCCGCGCCGCGCCGTGCCGCTACTCACCGGAGCTCGCCGCAAGCTCACATTGAAAATAAATGACTTCCGGCCACTTTGACACTCTCGCCAGTGGCGGTGTGAATGCACGGTTATAAGCTGTTTCAGATTGGTATGTTTTTTGTAGTTATCTCATATTTTTTTGATACGCTGTTATTTGTAAATGCTACTACTGTTTATGTTATCTTTTGATATGTGGTTTTATCCTTACTAAAGCTTTGGTTGTAAAGTTTACTACTGTCCTCGAAGGGATTATTTGATTACAGACTGTGGATCTACAGTGATTGCTAGTGTACCGTTAGTTTTGTCTTTGTAGAACGAGTGTAGCCAAATATCTGTCGTCAGAACTATGAGCCCATTACAAAGACTAACCATAGCTTTACTACAGTGGCCAAATCAAACACAGAACCATATTTAGCGTGCATGTAGCTGAACAAGCATAAATGCTATAATCCAGGAATAGTTTACACTGATCACATAAACGCCAACAAACACCAACATTCGGAGTTCGCTGGTGGGATAAAAAAGAACTTCGTATGTGTTTGTAGGCATTTGATGGACGAATTAGCATTTTGCTAAATGGTTAGCGGAGCTAACAACACTCTACTATAATAACTCTTCCAAAATGTACTGATATTGCCATGTTGTTTGTACATGGCTAATTGCTTAATTCAAATTTTTTAAAAATTGAAAAAAATACAACAGCTCTTCCTCTTCTCTATAGCAGCCCAACATGGCCCTACCCCCTCTGTGTTTCAGGGGGCAGGGTTTATGTAAATTTCAGGGTTTGTGATGTCACTAACCCAGGAAGTAGCTTGTTGTAGTCCCTACCAGCTGTTTATTGTATTTTTATTATTTATTATTTATTTAAATAATTTAACAAAACAGTTGCATGTTTTACAGTTCAGTGTCGCTAAATGGTCACATTGAATGCAAGTAAACAAATTAAATATTTCTATTTTTAGTGTTCAAATCTTTAAATAATTTATTTTACATTTTTATGATTTAATTAATTAGCTTTTTAACGACTCACAAGCCCACTGCAGTTTTTGAATTAAGCCCAGTTTTGGAAATCCTGGTTTCATAAAATCAAAAAATGGAATATATTTTCTTTCTCTTTGCTTTTTTATTTCAGTATGGTATGTTTAATTGTGGTTTTAAAACAAGTTAGATAAAGTAATCTAAAAGGTATACATTACCTAAAATGAGTAACCTAGATTGTTACTAACTACAATTTTCATAATGTAGTCTCTAATCAGTAATAGACTACAATTTATAAGTACACAGCTTTGTTTATATCTCACAATTCGGACTCAAAAATAAAAAAAATATGATTGCGACATTTTATCTTTTATACCTTTTCATTCGACTTTCTCACAATTCTGCATTCTCACCGCAATTTTGTGTCTATCGCAAATTGCATTTATATCTCGCAATTCTGAAATTTGCCATTCTTTTCCTCAGAATTGTGAGAAAAATAAGTTCGAATTGTGAGACAAAAAGTCAGAATTACCTTTTTAAATTCTTATCACATGGCATCATCTTTTTTTTTTTTTTTTTTTTTTTTAGAACCCAGAAGTACCGAATAACAAATGCTCTAAGGATGAAGAATGCACAGTGGGAGAGGCTGTTAGGGCTGGAAATGGTATGATTTAAAATGGCTTAATAATTTTTTTTTTTTTTTTTCGCAAAGTAAGCTGATAATCAATTAATTGTATAATGCCAGCATAATAAGCCATACTGCATAATAAGTATTTTCCATCTGCAACTTTGTTGTTTGTAAATATGTAAAAACCTACTAAATGGTTTCATTCTCTTTAGGAATTAAAACTGGCATTTGTTTGGAAACACACAATGGCACTTGTGAAATATATGGCTGGTGTCCCACAGAAAAACGCAGAGATCCAGAGTAAGAATATTTTCTCTCACTCTTTAAAGTACAGTTACAATGTTCATCCCTTACAGTGTATGCAAGTAATAAAGTAATTGTCAATATCAAGTTTAAAATAAAAAGTAAGGTCACCCTGAGACATTTATTTATTTATTTTTTTAGCTCAGCCAACATTGTGAGAGAAGCTGAAAACTTCACTTTGTACCTAAGAAACTTCATCAGATTTTCCCAGTTCAACTTCTTAACGTAAGAAACTCACTCCGATGCATTCATTGGTTATGAGTGTAAACCCTGTCTGCTTTTATGTTAATTAAAAAGCACACAAAACTTTACTATATAAAACTATTTACTGTGTTACCACTCAATTATCTCAAATATTGTTTTCCTTCTCAGATCAAATGTTCCAAAGGAAAACAGAAAATCGTATTTAAAAAACTGCTTGTATGATGAAACTGTTCCCCTGTACTGTCCTATATTTCAGCTGGGAGATATTGTGAACAAAACTGGACATAAGTTTGAAGAAATGGCTCTAAGGGTGAGAATAGTGAATGTAGTTTTAATGTGAGGCAAAATTTAACCTAATAGACATTTTGTGCATATTACACTCAATCTATTATTTTGATATTATAATGCCAGGGTGGTTCAACTTGGGTTGTGATTGAGTGGCTCTGTGACCTTGATAAAGACTCAGATTGTCATCCTCACTACAGCTTTGTACGTCTGTACAGCTTGTCAGAAACAGTGGGATTTAACTTCAGGTACATTCACACTGCTCTTTTACTAGTCAAACTCAATCCAGGTCCTCTTTACATAAATGAAGGAGAAAGCCAAAATATGAAATGCCAGGGATGAATATTGATTGCATAAGCCACTGTTTCATAGAAGGGGGTCAAAGTGATGATTTTCACCTGAGATTCTGAGCCAAGTTACAGTGGGCAGGTTACGGTATTTTATTTATTTATTTATTCATTGGTAGGTCTATAAGTAAAATTTGTTGACTTCAATCTGTGTTGCATTGTATGCCAGTGGTAATGAGGAAAGTGGCTTACACACACACACACAAAAAAAATAATAACAATAAAATAAAAGAGTTGAATAAAATCTCACTGTATTTCTTATTCACTCTGAGGCATTATACGCTAAAGTTTAGTAAATGTTATTTGCATGATATATTGTATATAAATACAATCTCATTTTCAGATTTATGTTTGTGTTGGGCTTTCTGATGTTGTGTCTAAAGGACCTGTGGAAATGAAAAGCATATTTATCAATCAGCTGGAATTTGTAAATATCTTGTTTTTCATCACCTCTGTGGAAATATCTCAATGATAAGTTTGCTCCATTAGATGTGATTCTGCAAATTTTTGCAAATGAGGGAATTGCTGGTTCTTAACCACTTATTTTAGAGTAGGCTAATGCGTAGTCTGGATACACTGACTTCAGATAGAAATCATATAAGACTGAAATGAAATGACTCAATACATGTACTGCATTAACTTCATAGTCAATTATATTAGTTAATATATGATTTTAGACATTAAATTGATTCAATGTATTAATCATGTCAATAATTTTTTTATTTCTCTCCTTTTAAAAAAAAAAAAAATATATATATATATATATATATATATATATATATATATATATATATATATATATATATATATATTCTATACTACAATGATTTTGTTGCTTTATGATGATAGGGCTTTCCTAACCACTACACCAGATTTAATTAAATTCCTGCTAAAATGTCCTGCGTAAAAACATTGAAAGTATGAGTTAGTTGTAGCGACACAAACTTACCAGAAGAGGTCATAGTAACACACAAAACTCAAAACAGTTTAGATCTTGTAATTACAATTAGCTTAAAATTATCAATTTAAAATATTTTCCACAAGCGTTTAAAGATCTACGCTAAAGTACATGATAAAACAGAATACATTTACAAAGAGATACAATTTGAGATCCTGATAAAACATGAAGCATTTGTGCCACCCACCCCCAATACATCCACTCTCAACTTGTCACATTTCATTCTATAAAATATACAACATTTTAGCCTAGTGTATATTTTACTATATTTCATCATCAGAACCTGTCGGGACTGAAAGCCTTAGTGGCCCCAAATGCTGGAGATTTTGGTAAAAGATTTTTGAGTATCCTCAGTTAACTCCTGTGTTCTCTGAAGATGGCATCATGACACAGTTTTGTACAAAGCCAATTAGAGCTGTGTCACATAAATGTCCTGAGGTTAACTGAGCTCCGACACAAGTGCCAAATCTGTCAAGATCCTGGGGGTGGTAATCCATGTAAAAATAAAGTGGGGTTTTTTCTTCTTTTTTTTTCAGTAGACACTTCTAAACCCCTTTGACAAGATTATTATTGAGCCCCCAAGAACACTAAATAACACACTGATGTAGTCTAGCTGCACTTACAAAGGTCAAACAAACACCACTGGAAATTAATGTCAGGTTCTTGAGATATGGGACAAACATTTCATCCTCGTTATTCTGTCAAAATTATGGCATGATCATGCTGAAAAAAACAAAAAACAATAGAAACCATCACAGAAATTGTAATGGTTTCCTCTACAAATACCTTTAGAAACATTAACCATCAATACCATTAAAAATGGTTTCCTGTAGTGTGTTTTGGGACATATTCCATTAGGATTAGTGAATTTAACAAGCCACTAATAGAAGGCGACCATAACCAGAACCAACAGGCACCATTACAGTTTGCATTAAAACCAGTACAATTCCCATTGTAACGAGGAAAACTATTACCAATTCTGTGATGTTTCTATTGTTTTGTTGTTGTTGTTTTCAGCAGGGGACATTATCCCGACCCTTACCAACCCTAAAACCACCTGTAGGCCTACTCAGTATTCCTCAACAGGGCCGTCGCTAGGAATTCTGGGCCCTGTGCACTGAATTTGCTATGGGACCCCTCAAAATCTTGTTCATTGGGGGGGGGGTCTCGCATTTTTGAGCAACACAATTATTTTGAACGAATCGTTTGAGTGAAAGATTTATTGAATACAGGCATTTGCCTCAATTGTAGAACTAAATTATTTGTTGATTATTCAGAGATACACTTTTTTTTCCACTTACTTAGCAAGTGGATGATATTGACTGCAGAAAGAGTCACTTAAGTGAAAATACTAATTCATGACAGTCTGTCTGAAACGCAATCACAGATTGCGCAGTGATACAAATAGTGAAACGTCCTAGCGCTGATGAACGAAGCATTTATAAAAAAAATTAATTAAAAAAACATTTAGAAAATCTTGCATGATTTAAATTACTTTCCATTCTCAAACTTAATATTTGATACTATAATAATTGACATTATTACTGATTAAAAGTTAAGGAAAACACATTTTAAGAAATGCACAAATTTAAGTAGGAGAGCGCACTCAAATATAGGTGAATAGGTCATTCCACGCAATCGGTGCCTTTTCCACTTGGAAAAAAATTAAAAAGTAAAATAAGTTTAATCAATAATGTTTAAATATCCATGAAATGAAGACACCTTAAAATGACAAGAAATTGTATTGTGCCATCTCAGGCTATGTAATTTATTATTTTAGGACTATTTTTCTACCTCATGTTTTGGTATTTTTGTCCTGCTACCGACACAAGCATTACTAGGTACTATAGTTTAAATAGAACTCATATGCCACTGAAAGATATAGGCATTAGCTCAATAATATACAGAGGGTGACTTTTAAAATGTTTGAATTTTACACAGACAATCTTTAGGGTCAAACCTAATCAATGTCATTCCTGTTACCCACGTCAAAACCTGTTACTCTTATAAAAAAAAAAAAAAATAAATAAAACAGATTGATAGGTTTGACCATTTCAAACAAATTTGCTAATTGCTAGCTAATAGTCAAGTTTACAAAAGCACATATTGTACTCTTTGAAAGGATTTTAATTGTAGATATTATTATATTGAATGTAGGAAAAAATTGTTTAAATTTACATTTTAAAAATGGTAACAGTATTGACATTGCATGATGAGGAGTGAGAGAAACATGCTTGTGTTTTAAGTTTTGGAATCCTGACTGATAGATGATTTAACCTCCTAGAAATGATGTCACTTGAATGTATATTATTTTACAAGGGTTTTTTGATGAGGATAACAGGGCTGACATGAAATCAGGGGACACCAATAAAATTATTTATAGTTTATAGAAAAAAATTCATACTTATGCCAAAACATTGCTTAACAATGAGACTATATATATTTTATATCATTTTGCAAATTAAAAGTCCTGCTGAAAAAGAAAAATCATAGTGAGGGACAGGCCAAAAACCTTATCCTTACCAGCATAAATGCTATTTAAATTATTTAAAATAATATTTAATTGACTTTTTTGATGTAACATTGATGAAAGCATACATAGTGTTATGTTTTTAAATTGCACATTTATGTGTTAGATTACATCTATGTTTGATTATTTCTTAGGGATGCAAAAGGCACAGATTCCGTGCTTGACCCGAATATGTTTGAACACGTCTTATTAATCCAAAATAATTACTTGCCAAATAAAATTTTGTAACCAGTTCTATTCCAGTACTCAATAATCAGTGAAATATTCAACTATACAAGAAAAAAAAAAAAACAGACAACACAGTTTGCAAATGCAAGTCAAACTTTATTTTGGTTAGAGGGGAATGTTTGTGCAACACGTTCCTGAAAAAATGTGTATCTGGAATGACAGTTTTCGGTTACACAAAACAGGTGCGCACTGCTACCATTCAAGTGACATTTTGTTCTTTGGTGGAACAAGATGAGACACACTCAACTCCTAACACACACTCCTGTAGTCCAAAACTGCCATGGTGTTGTTTTGGGAAGGGGTGCGGGGAGGGAGGGGGGGTGATGGGGGCAGGAGTGCATGTGCTCCAAAAGACAAAGAACTTTCCAGAGCATTCCTTTGAATGTTTCAAGGACACTAGGGAGTTCAGCAGCGTAGCTCTCGCCACCTAAACTAGTGATTAAGCAGCAACTATTCACATCTGAACAGATCTTGCACCTGCAGCAGCACACAGTGTTCATTTTTTTTTTCTGAACGATATCAGTAGTTTTTAAAGTAGCTCGGTCCCCCGTTCTTGAGCAGTGCACTATGTCTACCGAATGTGCACTAGCGCCGGTCCATTTTCCATCCCAACGGTCACATACACACGGTCCACATCAGCCCAGAGGAGGCACTTCACATAGAGATAGTAACTATTAAAAGAGTAACCTGACTTTGTACTCTTGAGCTGTAACTAGGCATGAAAAGAGGATTGAAAGAAATACAGAAAGTCTAAACGTTCAAGCTTTACAATGACATGGTCGACAGGCAAATGGAATAACTTATTACGCCTACCAACGCTCAACCTATTAACAATATTGCATTGCAAAAAAAAAGGCATAATATAAATTAGATCTTAACTCTATCCTCACAACATTTATAAGAAATAACTTTTTGTAGTCGGAATAAAATAGCAGCTTAATGGGCAACGTATCCTGACGCGAAAGCTTAAACTAGGCCTGCTGTTATTGAAAAACATAAGCCTGGACGCAAACCTTTTATTCGAGTTTGCGTTTCCGATGAATGCGTTCGCCCATTACGGGAAAGGACTGGAACAAGTTTTGCTGCAATGGTAAACGGAGTAAATAAAGATGCTAGTGTGGGGAAACATAACATGATGTGGTGTGAATGCAACAACTGTTACAGCCCAGTACTACACATACATTGCTAAATACAAAAGAAACCTCTTCCTTTCGGGAGCTCGCTCCCCCGATTTATGGTTTCACAAAAACAAATTTAGCTAAATATCATTAATTTATATTCTACATCATGCCTATTGTCAAGGACAGTTCAAGGATCAATTATTTAAGGCTTCTGAGGGGCAAACAGGGAGGTTATGATACTGGGTGTCACGGCTCCACCCATTCGCTCATCTGCAGTTGCTCCACCAAAGTCTGACAATACCCATGCTCCACTGCCAGATGGCCTGCCCTGATAAAGGTGGAGAGACTCAGTCGACGTAAAAGTCCAGGGAGAATGTGAGAAGAGGCACAGGTAGACCTGAGAAAGAGAGAAACTCTCCATGGGAGTTAAACCGCGGAGCATGGGATGGATCAATTTTCGAATTCACAGAACAACTCAACTTAAAATGCGTCTTTTGTTTAGGTTATTTCCCGTCGGAAAGACCTAGACTGTCACCGGCGGTGCATTTCAGCTATTTTAGATAAGACCGACATGACACATCAAGTGCCTAAGGTGGGCAGAAAATGCAGTGGCAGGCTTCAGCTGACACAACAGCGTGTGATGGAGATGGAAGTGATCCCGCCAGGGAAGAGCGGTATGGTGTTAATGATGGAGCAAAAGCAGGGAGCCAATCCGCCCAGACACACAGCATTCACACCGGCTAATCACACCTCTCAGTTACAGTAGCACAGCAGTAAAGCCACAGGCTAGCCCGTGGTGCTCATTTATATTGCGCTTACATCAACACACTTCCGTCATCCAATTACGGTCAAGGACGTCTTTCCTTTAACGACGAACTAACGCACGAGCGGACGATGACACTCTTCCCAAAGGGAAGGCTGGGTCGGCTGCTAAACGTCGGTCCTGTAGTGAGTCGAAGCCTGCCGTCACCATCTCTTTCCAATGAAATTCAAGTAGTAACAATTAAGTTGAGAGACAAAATAAAACCCTAAGCTATGCAATTAGGGCACAGCACAAGTCCCGAAGCAATTTCAGTGTACAGCAGTCTCCATTTAAACTGAAATCTAATAGGATACTCGAGAAAAAAAGAGGGAATAAAAAGGATAGTGCATTAGCTGACACTTCAAGGGAAGGATTAACATTGTACACAATGTGGCTTGACTCAGCCCTAGTGTAACATTTCCATCTAAGACTTTAACCTGATTCATGTTCAACAGTCTGGAAAAGAAACAGTCTTGTCATATGTGCATAACCCAGTATCAGTTTGCACTTTCATATCAATTCAGAATTAGTTACAAAAAGCACAATATGTAAACATTGAGAGGAACAAAAATAAAATCAACCTCTATACATTGTACAAGCTGTTAGCTTAGATGGAACAGCCAAATATTTCAGTATCATGGCACCCCTTAAATGTCTTCATTGTGTTAGTACTTCAAATCTCAAGTAGGCCTAAACTACATACAAATGGCATTTGCTGGGAATTTCTTCTCAGCTTTTTAAATAATGGACATTTGCCAATCAAAAGGAGAAAGCGAATATATGCATGTTGTGTGGTACATTTTTCATTTATATAACACATACCAGATAGGAATGGAAAAAAAACAGTGCTGATCTCATAAACTGAAGCTGTTATGGCTGTTTTCTGGAAAGAAAAAAATAATTAAACTAAACTAAAATAAATAAATGCCTACAGTGTTTTCCAAAAGCTACTTATTTATGAAATCTAAACTACTAAAATGAAAAGAAAAAAGTGGCACATGGGGGTTCAGCTTTGTGGTAGCCACATAAATCATTGTACTGGAAACATTCAGTAGATCACTTGCAAGACAGAGAACGAAACGGGAAGAGGAGGAATTTTTTCCTTGAGCTCAGACTAACACTGACTAGCGTCAACTGGCCGCAGCTCATCTGTACCCTGGGTGGTGGATGTGCACATTTCTACTATCACCTGAATCTGTGGCCCTGCTGACTGATGCTCTATGCATCTTTGCCATTGTGCCAGGATTCTGCGCTCGGAAGCAAGGCGCCTGGAAGTCGCCACCCATGTACTCCATGGTCTGCATCAGGTTCGTCTGGCTGGAAATGGCTGCCCCGGTCCTGTACTGGGCTCCGGGGGTGCAGTCTATGGAGGCTCCTGAGAGGCCCCCGTGGAATGGCCCCACCAGGTCTTGAGACCCTGAGCTGTCACTGTTTGGCGTGGGTAGGATGTTGTTCCAGGGAGGGTGCATGTAGTGGCCGTTACTATAACTCATGGGCATCCCATTGACCGGAGGAGATGGTGTTGGTTTATCAGTTGAGGGCTTCAAGTTGAAGGGCTGCACCATACACACCTCCTGCGGGTAGCCCATGTTCTTGGTGAGGAACCCCGGTCCAACTAGGGCCTCTCTAGGGAGATTCTTGCCCTGGTGAGCCGCTCCCTCCGGAAGGTGCTGAAGGTGCGCCAACTGGTGTTTCCCCCAAGGGCCCTGCTGATGTTGTTGCTGGGGTAACTGTGGCTGGGAATGATGCTGCTTCATGTCGTTGTGGTAAAGAGGCATCCTGTTCATGGTAGCGATGTCAGGCAGTGGCAGAGCGGGAGCAGGACCGCCTTTGTCAGGGTTACCAAGAACGCAAGAAGGCGGAGGACCCACACCGGGATGGGTGGACACCCGAGAGCTCGCATTGATGAGCTGGTTGCGGCTGATGGGACTGGGGTTGGCGATCTGTCCTTCGCACATGGAGGTAGAGCCCATGCCGGCCCGAGCCTGGCAGAACTGGTTGATCTGATTGACGATGCTGCTCAGGTCACTGGGCCGGTTCTGGTGCAGGCTGGCAGCCATGGAAAGCGGGATGGTTGAGGTAGACACAGTCACATTGGGAGGGGCATCGGCGTCAGGAAGCTTGCGTGGCATCTGTAAGCCTGCCAGGGGGGGCTGTAAGACCCCAGGGGCTGGAGGGCCAGCGCAAGAGGCCTGTGGCATGGGCTGGGATTGAGAGAAGCCCTGGGAGTGCTGCAGGTTCACCGACTGCGCCATTTCGGGCAGATGCCGGAGTCCTTGCGGACCAGGCAATTGTGGCTGCTGCTGCATGAGAGTCTGTTGGCGGTTTAGGGTGTGGTGTGGTACTGGCGGTTGATGAGCCTGGCTCTGATGTAAAGCGTCCTGGTGGGCCAGGCTCTGCTGTGGTTGTAAACTGCTCTTTTGCTGCAGAGACTGCGGATGGGCCTGCAAGGCCTGAGAGTGAGCGAGACTCTTCTGGCCTAAAGGAGTCTGAAGGTGTGGAACAGTGTGAGGAACATTTAAAGTGCTAGGATTGGCATAAAGCCCACTGTGCGGGTTCATGATGAGTTTAGGGAGAAAACGGGCTCGGCCGCCTTCGATGTCCTTGAGGATCCCTTTGACGGGGACTTTGACAATGGCCAAGAGGCCTGTCCGGGTGTTGACCTGAGGTGGGTAGGGGCTGTAGCGCTGGCTGGAGGTGTCGAGACCGTTGACAGTGCGGCGAATATGCTTCCTCTGAGGTACTTTCACGCTATTGGGGAAGATTTTTATCGTCAGTGGGTTATTGGCAACTTTCTTAGCATAGGCATCCAATTCCGCTGGGGTAGGATAGTGTGCTGATCTCATCCTCTGTGTAGTGTCCCCTGTGAGCAAGAGAAGGCCAAACGAGAAGGGTAGTACAATAAATGTGGCGCTCATATGATAACATATAACTGCTTATCAGAGCTCAGACGGAGCAGGGTCAAGAAGCAGAGCTAACAATGGGACAAACTAGGTCAAACGTACATGCAATCTAATCAGAACAAAGCTCATTTCGGTTAACGGCCATTTCTTACATTTCTGAAGTCCAGTGTTCATCTGCGTGTGCGAGAGAAGCTGGAGGGAGGGGTTTGATACCGGCAGGCAGGCCAGCATGTCACAATGAGACTAATGCAACATTGGACTCTCACTCCTCATCACACTGCAAAGGAAACAGTCACGTCAGGAACAAAAACGGATTCACATCATTCGTCTCTTAAAATACATGGTGTAAAAAAAGAAACATTGGCTATTTTCTCCTCCGAGGGCATCATTAAAGAGATCCAATTTTACATGTAGATGTAGGTTTAATGGAACACACTGTGCAATGGGACTTAATGAGAGTAATAAATTATTAGGAGGAAATTTCTATGTTAATTAGTGGCGCTTTGCTGCAACACAGAAGCAATAATCAGAACGCCTTAGATTAAAAGACTCGCAGATTGAAAACCAGCACACAGTGAATATCCCAACAAGCTAAGTAATATTGAGTAGAGCGTGCTAGTCAACAAATAACATGATTTACAGCCGGCCGCAAGAAAACGGCAATCGCAGAAGTGTACAAAGGCCCTACCCTTGCTAATTCACCTGAACATCCATCAAACACTGTAGCTATAGATCTCTGTAATTACCTCATTGTAGCCATTTATTTAAATATCAGCCATTCAAGCATGACCTTTTTAAATAGCTCTCTGAAACAGCTGGTGTCAGGGCCCACGGTGCACACCCTGCAGTTTGAGTGTCAGGAGTGCGATGCAAACGCATTCTCCCGTCTGCCTGGCAGGTGCCCAGGGGCACGGCAGGGGATGCGGCAACACGACCACAGGCCACACGCTCCCAGCTGACTCCTCCAATCTGAGATGTGCAGGTGTCAAAAAGTGCAGTCGAGACAGAGCCTGACATGTTCTGAGCTCCCAACCCCCAGCTATTTTCATCAGGGAGCTGCTTTTAATTTTACACTGAAGGAGGTGTTATCAGCTAAAGCTGAGATCCACACTGCCTTAAACATCCTGGGTTTGTTTAGAATCAGAGATGACCCAAGCACGTCCTGTTATATCATCCCCAAAATGGACCAATGGATGGGGGGAGTAGTTTATTTAGATGGTGCTCTACAAAAAAAACCTTTGAACTGAGTTCAATATCTAAACGTACTC
Organism: Spinibarbus caldwelli; assembly: GCA_039654775.1. Classification (NCBI taxonomy): domain Eukaryota; kingdom Metazoa; phylum Chordata; class Actinopteri; order Cypriniformes; family Cyprinidae; genus Spinibarbus; species Spinibarbus caldwelli. Next base: position 19,080,846 of record CM077252.1, on the reverse strand, counting down.
ACAGTTCACAGCTCTTACAAGCAAATACTGTACAGCCAAGCAGTATTTTTGGCTTGCATTTAAGCTGACACACATTTACGTTCTTAATTAAAAACAACAGGAGCTTTGGAAGAGCTGAGCTACATTGTGAAATCTCAAACACAATTAGCCAATCATAAAATGAGTTTAAAGTACAATTTGTGGTTGCCATTTCATCCACCCAATAATAAATCTGCTAGCCACTAAAGTTTGCTTAGCCACAAGCTACATGCATTACATTTATCTCAGATCAACACAGACACACTTACACAATTTAGGGTCACTGTAGCACTGTACCACTGTGTCCAGTTAGCTGAAGCTGTCGTGCTCATTTAACGCCCAGCTCATTTAACTACCAACCAGTCTAAAAGGTGATCAAAGTGAGATCTCAGCCTGTCTTGGTACCTCTGTCTATACACTTGCTACAATCACTAGCATATAGCCTGTCTTCTTCTTTGTGCGAGCCACTGCCCGGCTTTCATCTCACAGCTTCTTAAAACCGCATTAAAATGATCGGATGGGATGTGTCGAAAGCGAAACTTACTCTCTGGCTTCGGGATGAGGCGTGCGATTGTTTAAAAGAGCATTTTGCTGGGTTATTCGGCACCTGTGCTCTGCTTGTGTCGATAAAGCGCTTGTCTAGTCACTGCTGCTGCCCAGTGCCTACTGCTGCAGCCCATATCCGCGCATGCGCAGTGCGCTTTTCCCACGTGTCTTCCTCGCTGAGGTCGAGGAAACGCGAAGGTAACTTGGGTTCAACGCGCCACCTACTGAATGGGAAATACACTGGTTAAAAATATATTCTATTCTATTCTATTCTATTCTATTCTATTCTATTCTATTCTATATAAAGAAAACAAAGACTAATTTTAAAACCCCTTAAAAGGTTTTTTTTTTTCATTTTTGTAATGAGTCCAGACTCCTAATTCAATATTTTACACTATTGCATTAATAATGGCTGTAATACAAATATTTTATTTTATCTTTTTATGTCAAATGATTTAAAATTGCCTATTTTTAAGACCCTATTTTTTCATTGTGATGTTTTTATATCACAATGAAAAAAACAAACAACAGTCCTAAAAAAAATATTTGTAAAAATTATTTTTTAAAGTCTATTTTTAAGACTTTTAGTATTTGCATGTGCCCTGACTCAATATTTGTCTCTATTGCATTAAAATTGCTGTAATACAAATATTTTTATTTTGTTTTTATGTCACAATGGAAAAAACTTAACTGTCCAAATAAATATATTTGTAAAAATTATTTTTTAAAGTCTATTTTTAAGACTCTTAATATTTGTATGTGCCCTGACTCAATATTTGTCTCTATTGCATTAAAAATTGCTGTAATACAAATATTTTTATTTTGTTTTTATGTCACAATGGGAAAAAAAACTTAACTGTCCAAATAAAAAATATTTGTAAAAATTATTTTTTAAAGTCTATTTTTAAGACTCTTAATATTTTTATGTGCCCTGACTCAATATTTGTCTCTATTGCATTAAAATTGCTGTAATACAAATATTTTTATTTTGTTTTTATGTCACAATGGAAAAAACTTAACTGTCCAAATAAATATATTTGTAAAAATTATTTTTTAAAGTCTATTTTTAAGACTCTTAATATTTGTATGTGCCCTGACTCAATATTTGTCTCTATTGCATTAAAAATTGCTGTAATACAAATATTTTTATTTTGTTTTTATGTCACAATGGGAAAAAAAACTTAACTGTCCAAATAAAAAATATTTGTAAAAATTATTTTTTAAAGTCTATTTTTAAGACTCTTAATATTTGTATGTGCCCTGACTCAATATTTGTCTCTATTGCATTAAAAATTGCTGTAATACAAATATTTTTATTTTGTTTTTATGTCACAATGGGAAAAAAAACTTAACTGTCCAAATAAATATATTTGTAAACATTATTTTTTAAAGTCTATTTTTAAGACTCTTAATATTTTTATGTGCCCTGACTCAATATTTATCTCTATTGCATTAAAAATTGCTGTAATACAAATATTTTTATTTTGTTTTTATGTCACAATAGAAAAAAAACAACTGTCCAAATAAAAATATTTGTAAAAATTATTTTAAAAAGCCTATTTTTAAGACCCTCAATATTTTATGTACCAGGACTCTATATTTGTCTCTATTGCATTAAAAATTACTGTAATACAAATATTTTTAATGATATATATATATATATATTAATAAATCAAACCAATATGTCATTTGGATTTCTGTTTTTTATGTCACAATGCAAAAAAAAAAAAAAAAAAAAAAAACAACCTTAGCCTTTTTCATCATCAATGTCATCATGGTATACATATAAAAAAAAGAATAATGCTACCATTTGATACCATCAGTGCACTATAGTACTACCACAGTAAGTCTTTCTTTCTCAATGTAAAATGTATAAAAGCATAAAATCCTCTCCTGAGGCCACTAAAACTACAACATAAATGGCGACAGAATGGGAATAAACATTTAAAAGCTAACAGAATATGTGGATAAACATTTAAAAGCCAATAAAACACAATATCATATGTACAACACATAAAGTATATCCATGCAGCTCATCAATAAAAGCACGTACAGCGCAGACATGAATACAGTCAGCATTTACAGTAATCATGACAACACACGGTCTGTGTCTCAAACCCTACTGAGCTGCCTAGCTAGACAGCATCTTTGGCCACCGCAAGCGTCTTCGAACGCTGATGAACAGTGTTGTCTATGTAGGGCACTCGCTAGGTTTGACACCACAGCCATACAGTATTCGCTCCTGTCTGTGGCGGTGGGCAGGGTCGCCTGTGTTGACAAACATTTATTCCCTCACTAGGGCGGAGATTTTTTAATTTTGCGATTCAAAAAGCTGCTAAATAAACGCTTTATTAAATATATAGGAATACACACGAAAGGATTATTGTTTGGTATTAAATGCAAGTATGGGTTGCTGCCTGACTGTTGGACCAAATGAAGCGCTCGTTGTGTCAGGTGTCGTGATATATGTGTTTTATTATAGCTTATATTATTAGGAGTTTAATATTTATATGCAATTAATGCATTCATTCGTTAATGAAGTGTGCATGTAAATGTTTATTTTTGCATGTAACGTTACTATGAACTGTGTGGTAAATAATATCCAGTCGTGTTTTAGCTAGCTACAGCTACTACGTTAACTTAACTCAGCTCTTCCGCATTTACACGAGTCATTCATAACTTTAAAATATTTTACTCATTTTAACTTATCATTTTTTAAACGTATGATAAATTCGAGCGTAATAACATATTCAATTACCAAACTAAACAGTAATTTCCCTTTTGTTTGCTAGGTGCATCCCGTTTCACTTGAATAGTGATTTAATATTTAATAGCTCTTTACATTCATTCATAATTAAATATACTATTCTTATATGTATATATATGTGTGTATATATATTTATATATGTATATATGTATATGTGTATATATGTATATATATATATATATATATATATATATGTGTGTGTGTGTGTGTGTGTGTGTTTATATATATATATATATATATATATATATATATATATATATATATATATATATATATATATATATACATATATGTGTGTATATATATATATGTATACATATACACACATATATATATATATATATATATATATATATATATATATATATATATATATATATATAATATTCAGTTTTTGTGTGAACTTTTCCACGAACCCCCTTGCAAACCTCCAAAAATTTTATTTCAGCTAGTTGCCAAGGCAAAATTTCTCATTTTCATTTAGTTTAACTTGATATTAAAATGACACTAAAATAACTAAAACTAAAGCTGAAATAAAAATTAATAAAAATTATATAGACATATTTAAAAAAAAACAATAACAACTAAAACTAATAAAAATAAAAATGACAAAACACAACAAAATTACTTTCAAAATATATACAAATAAAAAAAAAAATCCAAATATGAATTAAATCTATAATAGTATCTAAATGATACTAAAACAACACTAAGTACCATGATATGACTTTTTTTGTAAGCATCTTCTAGTTCACTTCATGTATGAATCACCATTGAACTCAGTTCACACAGATCCTATCCTTGTAATGTTTGACTGTGTCTTTTGAGATGATCACTGCAATCACAAGTGTTTTCTTCCTCTTCTAGGTGCCTGTTGTGGGTCAGATGCAAAGACATATGTGGTGGGAGGCTGGGCGTGGGCATGGTGGCTTATATCAGACACACAGAGGTAATGCCAGTCAAATAAATGAGGATCACAGGAACACATTTCACTCTTCAGTGCAGTAAATGTAGTCAAAGTTCACTAAAACAACACACAGTCAATGTTTAGCTGTAACTATAATGCCTGACCTTAGAAAACTAAAAGGCACACCTGGTCAAACCAGTTTGGCTGTATAGAGGTCTTCAGAGATTGCTTTAAGAGATACTTTAATATATACATCTGTCGTTAGATATTGATGTGGTACTATTTCTGTTTACTTCTTAAATTTCCATGATCGGCTGAATTAGTTGATTTATGAGCTGATCTGATGCTTTTCTATCGAGCGTTTGCTTCATGCTTTCCCGTGAACATCTCTCTGATTGCATACTGAACTTCCTGTCAGCCACTGCCATAGTCTTTGCACTCTTGTCCCGGTTTTTGAATTCTGCAACGCTAACAAGCTTTGGAAAATCAGGTTTTTCTTGTCTTAGGCATTGTTACTTATACTTAAAGGTTGTGTTTAACTTTTGGTATTTTTTCCCCCAGAATTACACTAGAGATTATGACACTACAGCCTAAGTGTGAAGGCGTGGAGACAGCGGAGGGAGTCGCTATTACAGTTACAGGAGTTGCTCAAGTAATCACTCAGAGCTCATTTACTGTTGTTTTATTACATTTATTTTTAGATTTTCCATCATTAGATTTCCATCATTTGCATCATTATTGCAGCTTAGTATCAGTACATTGTTTTTGGGTCTTGAAAGTTATGGTATAGACTATAATTCAAAAGTTTGGCTTTTTTTTTTTTTTTTTGAAAAAGAAGTATACTTTTATTGAGTAAGGATGCAGTAAATTGATCAAAAATGACAGTAAATACATTAATAACGTTACAGAAAATTTATATTTTAAATACATGCTGTTCTTCTGAACTTTCTATTCATCAAAAATTCCTGAAAAAAATGTATCACATTAGCACAGATATATTAAGCAGCACAACTGTTTTCATTATTGATAATAATAAGTAATGTTTTGTGAGCAGGAAATCAGCATATTAGAATGATTTCTGAAGGATCATGTGACACTTAGTTATTTTAGTGTCATTGAGATACTATTACAGTTTTCATTTAATATTTTTTAATTAGTTTTTTATTTTTTATTTTTATTTTTAGTAATTTTTTGTGTCTTTTTCATTAGTTTATGTTGTTTAAAAATAAATGTCTGTATAGTTTTTATTAATTTTTATTTCAGTTTTAGTTATTTTAGTACCATTTTAGTATCAAGTTGAATACAAAAAATGAGAAATGTCGCCTTGGAAAGTGGCTGAAATAGAATAAGTTAAAGTTTTGTTTTTATATTTTATTTTTAGTTTATTTTACTAAATAAACTAAAAATAAAGTTAAATTAAAGTTTTTATGGTTTTAGTTTTAGTTAATTATAATAACCCTACACTGAACACTGGAGTAATGGCTGCCTAAAATTTTGTAATGGCTCTAAACCTTTGAATGGTATACATTTTTTAACTTTTATTTCAAATTATTTTTGAAGAGTTTAAAAAGCAAAATTAGGGCTGGTTTAACTCTTGCTTTGTGTTTTCATCAGGTCAAGGTTATGACTGACAAAGACTTGCTGGCGGTTGCCTGTGAGCAGTTTCTGGGAAAGTCTGTCATGGAAATCAAGGCTGTGGTCCTGCAAACCCTGGAGGGACATTTGCGTTCTATCTTAGGTTAATAGATTACTAACAAATTACAGTAGCCTCATTAAAATACAAAGCTTACGTGTGTGATTCTCTGAAGCTGATGTTCTGTTGCTGTTCTTACGACAGGCACATTGACAGTGGAGCAGATCTACCAGGACAGAGATGAGTTTGCTCGGCTGGTGAGGGAGGTGGCAGCTCCTGATGTGGGCCGGATGGGCATTGAGATCCTCAGCTTCACTATTAAAGTAAGATGTGTGTGTTTCTTAATGCAAAATCATACTCATGGACAATGTGTTGAAGTGACCTGCCTCCATTCTAGACCTCAATATGACACCAACCAGTATACATGTAGAATAAATATTAAATCAAGGGGTGACAGATAGATGTCTTAAATAATAATAAAATACTATTATAGTTAGTGCTGTCACATCGATTAATCGCATCCAAAATTAATGTTTGTGTTTACATAATATATGTGTGTACTGTGTTTATTTATAGATAGAATATAAATACACACACAGACATGTATAGATTTAAGAAATATATGTAATATATATTTATATATAGTACAAATCATTATGAATATATATACATGTAAATATTTCTTAAATATATATACACGTATGTGTGTGTATTTATTCATACATAAAATATACACAGTACACATATATTATGTAAACAAACTTTTGTTTTGGATGTGATTAATCGATTTGACAGCAGTACTTATAGTATTTATTAATATTTTGAATTAGCTTTTATTTTTAATTTATTTAATATTATTTAATTTATTTACATTTAAGTTTGTTTAGTTCATTTCTATTTAATTTAGTCATAATTAAATTAATTCATTTGCTTATTAAATTAATTTTAGTAATTGTAATTTTTAGTAAAAGTCATTGTGCTTTTGTCATTTTTTGTGTGTTTAGAGTTTTAGTAATTTTAATACTTTAACTTAAACTTGCTTGATTTCACTTAGTTGCAAAGGCAACATTTCTCATTTTCATTTACTAATTTTAAAGTTTTTACATTCATATTTAATATTTTATTTTATTTCATCTTTATTTCAATTAATGATTTGTTAAAATAGTTTTCACATCAAGATTTCACATCATTTTATGATATATTTCATATAATTTTAAGTCATAATCAAATATTATAATTACAATAATAATAAATAAATGTAATAAAAAAATAAAATAAAATAGTGATACTTGTTTTTTCTTTACAGGATGTCTATGATAAGCTGGACTACCTGAGCTCTCTTGGAAAAACTCAGACAGCGGCTGTACAAAGGGACGCTGACATCGGAGTGGCCGAGGCAGAGAGGGATGCTGGGATTAGAGTAAGAGACTTCAGGCTTCACTGGTTTTATTGCTAATGGATTATCCATTAGATGTGTGGCATTCATTAGCTTCTGTTTTCTCCCACCTCCCTGATCAGGAAGCTGATTGCAAGAAAGAAATGATGGATGTGAAGTTTTTGGCTGACACTAAAATGGCCGACTCCAAGCGAGAGCTGGAGGTGCAGAAAGCTGCTTTCAATCAAGAAGTGAACACTAAGGTTGGATTAAATTTCATTTCAATCCAGGGCCATAATCTTAAATCACAGTCATCTTGTTAGCTGGCCGGATGTGAGCTTATACATTCACATTTATCAGTCTCAGATGAGAGTGATAGTAATCATGTGATATGTGTCTCTCTTCTACACAGAAAGCCGAGTCTCAGCTGGCCTATGAACTACAGGCAGCTAAAGAGCAGCAGAAGATCAGATTGGAGGAGATCGAAATCGAGGTTGTGCAGAGGAAAAAGCAGATCTCCATTGAGGAGAAAGAGATTGAGAGGACAGAGAAGGAGCTGATTGCGACGGTCAAGCGTCCTGCTGAAGCAGAGGCTTACAAGATGCAGCAGCTGGCTGAAGGACAAAAGTGAGTGTGACTATGTATCTATCTATCTATCTATCTATCTATCTATCTATCTATCTATCTATCTATCTATCTATCTATACTGCTCAAAAAAATTAAAGGAACACTTTGAAAACACATCAGATCTCAATGGAGAAAATATCATGCAGGATGTCTGTACTGATATGGACTGGGTAATGTGTTAGGAACAAAAGGATGCCACATCGTTTGATGGAAATGAAAATGATCAACCTACAGAGGGCTGAATTCAAAGACGCCCCGAAAATCAAAGTGAAAAAATGATGCAGCAGGCTAGTCCATTTTGCTGAAATTTCATTGCAGCAACTCAAAATGGTACTCAGTAGTTTGTATGGCCCCCACGTGCTCGTATGCATGCCTGACAACGTTGAGGCATGCTCCTAATGAGATGACGGATGGTGTCCTGGGGTATTTCCTCCCAGATCTGGACCAGGGCACCACTGAGCTCCTGGACAGTCTGGACAGGTGCCGGATGGACTGAAGCATAATGTCCCAGAGGTGTTCTATTGGATTTAGGTGAGGCGGGTGTGGGGGCCATTCAATGGAATCAATTCCTTCATCCTCAAGGAACTGCCTGCATACTCTTGCTACATGAGACATGCACCAGGAGGAACCAAGGACCCACTGCACCAGCGTAGGGTCTGACAGTGGGTTCAAGGATTTCATCCCGATACCTCATGGCAGTCAGGGTGCCATTGTCTAGCCTGTAGAGGTCTGTGCGTCCCTCCATGGATACGCCTCCCCAGACAATCACTGACCCACCACCAAACCGGTCATGCTGAACGATGTTACAGGCTGCATAACGTTCTCCACGGCTTCTCCAGACCCTTTCACTTCTGTCACATGTGCTCAGGGTGAACCTGCTCTCATCTGTCGCCAGTGGCAGACCTGCCAATTCTGGTGTTCAATGGCAAATGCCAATCGAGCTCCACGGTGCTGGGCAGTGAGCACAGGGCCCACTAGAGGACGTCGGGCCCTCGGGCCACCCTCATGAAGTTTGTTTCTGATTGTTTGGTCAGAGACATTCACACCAGTGGTCTGGTGGAGGTCATTTTGTAGGGCTCTGGCAGTGCTCATCCCGTTCCTCCTTGCACAAAGGAGCAGATACCGGTCCTGCTGATGGGTTAAGGACCTTCTACGGCCCTGTCCAGCTCTCCTAGAGTAACTGCCTGTCTCCTGGAATCTCCTCCATGCTCTTGAGACTGTGCTGGGAGACTCAGCTAACCTTCTGGCAATGGCACGTATTGATGTGCTATCCTGGAGGAGTTGGACTGTCTGTGCAACCCCTGTAGGGTCCATGTATCGCCTCATGCTACCAGTAGTGACACTGACCCTAGCCACATGCAAAACTAGTGAAAAACAGTCAGAAAAATGAGCAGGGAAAAAAATGTCAGTGGCCTCCTATTTTGGGGGTCGTCTCATTTGTCTGTCTGTCTGTCCTATCTTATCTATCATCTAAAGATATGAATATTTTAATACATTACAATAATGTTTTGGTATAATGTTATATGTATGTAAGTAAAGTTATTAATAATAAAATAATACATTTATTAAAACAATAAAATCAGAAAATAGACATTATAAATAAAATACAAATAAAATAAAATATAAATGATAAACTAAATATATATTTAATATTTTTAATATATAAAAATATATATAGTATATAATATATATATATATATATATATATAATAATAATTAATTATTATATATAATAATAATTGTATATATAAATAAATATATATAAAAATACATTTTGCTTGAAGAAAACGAATCTTTTTTGTGCAAAAACATTCACTGAAATATTGTGGCACTGCACTTTTAAATAGAAAACAAATTAAACACCACTGAGGTTAACAGAAAGTACAAAACACTCAGGAGACAATATGATCATGAGAATTTGGGTGGGAATATACTTAAAAGTATTTAAAAAATATAAATAAAATTTTTTTATTGTTTGATTTTGAGGTGAAATACGACCTCAGCATGTTGTTGTGTAACCGTGATAAAGTGCCTTGCTAGTTGATGGATTGTCCCCTGTGGGCTCTGAACCTGCAATCTTTTAGTGTCCATCTGTGCTTCTCTTCTACTTTTAGAATAATGTTTCACAGATGTGGCACAGATGTTGCATCAAACCCAAATAAGATGTCTGATTAATTATGTATCCATTATGTATTTGAGGAACTGATCTGTGACACACACCAAGACGAATTGTGCTATATTCGTGACACTGAACAGGTTGAAGAAAGTGCTGACTGCTCAGGCCGAGGCAGAGAAGATCAGAAAGGTCGGAGAGGCGGAGGCCATCTCTATCTCATCTGTAGGGAAGGCCGAGGCTGAGAGAATGAGGCTGAAGGCAGAGGCCTACCAGCAGTACGGAGAAGCCGCCAAGACTGCGCTCGTCCTGGAAGCACTTCCCAAGGTGAATGAACGTTTCTCTTATGTTATTTGGAATACCTTGATAGAGATCACCACTGGAATTGTACGTGGGTATTGTAGGATGGGCCTGGATTTCATATTTTGATTTTCTAATATCTGTCACCTACAGATCGCTGGAAAGGTAGCAGCTCCTCTGGCCAGGACCAATGAGATTGTTATTCTGAGCGGGGACGGCAGCCGTGTGACCGGGGAGGTGAACCGTCTCCTCGCTGAGCTGCCTGTGTCTGTTAATGCACTCACGGGTGTGGACCTGTCCAAGGTGAGACTGGGCGTGAAATCAAATGATTAGGACATAAAACAATGAAGTTAATCAGGCATTTGTGGTGTGGGACATTTTTGGTTTAAAGTGTTTTACATTGTTAGATGGACAATTCATGCAAAATATACATTAAAATGCACAATAATAAATCAGTAGTTAATGAAATATGTATTTATTTATCTATAAATGAACAAATTAATAAATAATCGGTCACACTTTATTTTAAGATCTAATTCTCACTATTAACAAACCATTAACCCTGACTTGTGCCTCGATAAACTCCTAATTTGGTGCTTATTAATAGTCAGTAAGATAGTTGTTAAGTTTAGGTATTGGGTAGGATTAGGGATGTAGAATATGTTCATGCAGAATATGTGCTTTATAAGTACTAATAAACAGCCAATATGTTAATAATAAGCATGCTAGTAAGCAACTAGTTAAATAGTGAGATTTGGTCCCTATACTAAAGTGTTACTGGCACATAATCTAATACTGTATCCTGAGTTGATAAATAACCCACAAAAAGTAACATTTTTCATACATTTTTTTTTTAAATAATAGACAACTATTGTAAATTTTTATAATAATTTTAATAATTTTGCTTCTCAAGCCCAGATTAGTAAAGATTGTAAATGTCTGATTTTGAAGTTCTTATCTTATTTTGACTACATAAATAATAAAACAGCTACAAGTGAATTTAGGCATCACAAAATTATAATGTACAGTAAGAAAAATGAATAATCAATTTGAGATTATATTATTATAATTTTATTATTATTATTTTCATTTTGATATGATGATTAAATTTAACAGTTATTAGATTATTAGTGTTTTTTAAGACTTTAAGTGAACATTACGTAATGGCAAAAGTAATATAAATGTAAAAATAAAGGAAATCAGCATGCACAGTTAAATATCTAATTTAAATATTTAAGATGAATCACTTTGTTTTATATCTTTGGATAAAAGTGTCTGCTAAATAAATTAATAAATATCCATTATCAATACTGATCAAATTTCTGAACAAGAAATATTAATAAACCGAATAAAAAATCTCTAGTATGATGATATATTTTGCAAATCAGGCTCTACATTCCTACAACTACCATATATAGCATGTTTTTCCATGATATGTCATATTAAATAATTATCTACTTGATGTGTCTCTACTTTCACAGATCCCTCTGTTGCAGAAGATGACAGGTGCTCAAGCATGAAGTCAATCAGTCGCGTCTCCTCCATGATATGTTGTATGCACTCACAGAAACTGCCTTTAGAAGACTTGGAAATCTTCTTCTTTTTTTTGGAATTAAAAAACAAACAAAAACATAAAAAAAAAAAAAGTAGATTTTTGATACCTCTGGTGCCTTAATGTTTCATAGGACCAGAATATCTGCATGCACTGCTGCTCCCACATTCCGCAGTTCACTTTATTTTTAAATCACTTGCCGCTGGAGTCATTGTACATCACACACATCAGAGACCATTAGAACAATCAGTGTTGGTTTTTGTTTTGTTATATATTTTTGTAGTCTCAGCATACAAAATTCAACCTATCACACTTTTCCTTTACTATTTTATACACTTTCATCTCTACACCACACAGACACTTTAACACTCAATGGTGAGTCAGCTTTAGATTACAATCAAATCTTTTTATCCATCCAAAGCACTACTTCTTCATTCATATTAAATCATATTTCTAGCTACCAAGAGGCGACGTTACCTTACAGATCCTGCCATGATTTCTAACATTCAGGAAGACTGCCACTGATGCGAATAGCGAGTAGCATTCAGTATACTAAGCTCTCGGGCAAAAGCATTGCCTTACGGGTAAATATCAGTGTCATCTTAGGTAGAATCAACCCAAGTGCTTCTCTTCTTTTTAAATGTTGCTGACACATAAATAGACATGGCCTTTATAAACCATCTAACTTACATCAATAGTTCAGATCAATCTTTTTGCTTGTGCATTTTTAATATCGTTGGATTGTATGTGTGCTTTGTTTTGTTTAATTTATATTATTGGACACAATTTGTTTTCGAAAGAAATTTAGTTCTGGAGAGATTTATCGTATGTTGTTAGCAAACTCTGAAACGTGTCTGGATATCCAACTAATCCAATGCTGTTAATATAGTTTCATAACAACAGAGTTGAGCCATTTTTAAGATAGTTTTGTATAGTTGTATGACAGCCATGCCTGACAAAATCTTTTTAAATATTAACACGAGTTACACTAGATACTGTAAAATCTGTCATGAGATGAATTGAAATCATCTTTTATGGACACTAATGTTCTGTTTTGTAGTGTTTTATCTAGATGGTGTACTCTTTTGTCACTGAAAGTTATATTACCTCGTTTTCCTCATTCGGTTCAGAGCGAGTTTGACATGTTTGTACATTTATCCTGCTGTGTTTAGTAGTGCTGTGAAGGGGCAAAGTCACTTTTCCTTGTGTTTATTTGACATGCTAAGGAAAACACCAAACGATAAAGCCAAGAGATCACACTCCTCTTTGTGATAAATAGATTTTATTCATAGTTTTTATCTGCTTACCATCCATTTTAATTAAATCTTGATAACACTGATTTGTTTATTTGTTTTCTTTTAGCATTAGCATTTTATTATTATTATTATTATTTTTGTGAATCACTCTGATATGTTTGATTAATTCAGAACTATTAAAGCCATGTCAGGTTTAGCATTAGCGGACTGTTTATGTGCTTTGTATGGCATTGGTAATGTACTATGTGTATTGGACAAACATTATAGCAACCATAGAACTGTATGACTGGACAAAGCTCAGATGTGCTTTTCCTTTCATGGGTCAATTGATATACAAACTAACCCCAATATGCCATGAAGATACGGGGAGAATTTGGTAGTTTTATACATGCTCTTTACACAGATTTAACTCAGCATGTTTATGGTGCATGTATGTAATAAATGTAATGTGACCCTGTCTCTGTCGATGTTCTTTCCTTCCATTAAAATGCACATATAAACTGTGTCAACTTTATGTAATTAAAGTATTCTTTTTCAAATAAGAATTATGGAGGTCACTAATCACTTACTAAACACTGACACCGTGTGGTTAAGATGTGTAGTGCAGGATTGCTCTTTCAAAAAGACTAATCAAACAACTGTGAAATCATAACTGGCCTTTTATAGCTTAAAAAAAGACTCTTTCCCAGCTTTATATCTGAGTACAAAAGAAAAGCGACCAAAAAGAGAGTGAATCAGACAGTGCTGCTCCTAAAAGTCCAATATCACAGGTACGGTCGTTCAAACTGAACGGGTTTTTCACCATTATTTTACTAGACTGACATCTTTGTCAGTCTAGTAAAATAATGGAACTTTTAACCTTTGTGCTGTGCTGAAATTTGGTTAAATGTGCTTAATGGTGCTCCCAGTCAAAAATGATTTCCAAAAATCACTTGTAAATCTCTCATTGTGCTATTTTATCACCAAATCTACTTTTTCAATCTTTTTGTCCATTAAATTAGCACAAGTTTTATTTTTGGAACTGTTTGGAGCATATGCACCTCAAGGTTAAAAACACATTTAAAGACCTTGCAGTATTTTGTATAGGCTACAAGCTTATTTCATCTATGGAATAAAAAATATCAACAAGTTATGAGTTTATATCTCGGAGTGCTGACTTTGTTTTCTAAGAGACAAACACAGAACTGTGAGATATAAACTAGTAATTCTGAGAAAAATAAAGTCATGTAAAGTGCACGTTCCTACATATAGCCTAATGTTTGAGTCATACCCACAAGCACATACTCGTTGGCCTGTAGAAAGTGTTTTTTTATTTCAATATAAAGCACTATTTAAAATGCAGGGCCTCATTTTCATGTCACCATCCATCATTACACTTTAATGCATTAAAATAATGGATTAAAAACAAATCTAATTGACTATTCTTTGTGGCCTACTTTCTAAAATGTTTTACACCTCGGTGTCTTGAAAAAAAGACAGAAAATGTCTTTGTCTGGTTTTAGGTGGGTTTCGGGAGATTGGCTAAAACAGCAAAGACCAATTTTAAAATGTGTTTAGAAATTAGCAGTTAATCTTAATACATACATTTCTAAGGCCTCTAAATTATCAGCATGGTCAAAACTTCTACAGTGGAAAGAAAAAGTAAGTGAACCTGGTTTTCTGGTCATGGAATGTGATCTGATCTTCACCAAAGTCACAAAATAAATATCAACAAACACAATATTTTTCATGCTGATAAAACACAAACAGTCTTTCATGACTTTATTGAACACACCCATTAAACACACAAAATGATGGTGGAAAAATTAAAGGTAACAGACCTCCGTGAATTTGGCCCCCACCCAACGCAAAATGTCTGCAAAATAGTCTCAATCGTTTGTAAAAAATTTAGTTTGTGCTGCTTTGGTTTTTTAGATATTAAAATAATATTTATAGGTCATTCTAAGGTCACTCAGCCCCCCACTGCTCCAAATTTACCCCAAATAGTCTCATTTGTTTGTGCTCCGTTTGTGCCGGTAATATTTTAGTTTTCGCTGCTGTCATTTTTAAAGATTTTTTCCTAGTCAACTGATTAGTCAACGCTGATGGCCATCTCCACAGTAGGCGAATGGACGTGCCTTTAATAAAGAAATGCACCTTTTCATATGGACCACATAATTAGAGAAGAATTTTTTTTTTTTATTTGAATTGGATTGTTTAAAATTGGGTTATTTCTTGTGTCTGTGAGCCGGTTCATTGTTTTGATGTGCTCCATTCACAGAGACTGCATGAGACGACAGAAAGCACATCCAAATATGACAGAGTAGCCTATTCTATATAAGTTCTTTCTGCAGGGAAAAAAATGCGAGAGATTGTGCGGGCGCCTCCATATCATAAGCACAATAATACTCCCACAAATACTTGAAATGCGCATATATAGCGATTTTATTATTCATATATAAATAATAATAATAATAATAATAATACCCTATTTTGGTCATATTTACAATTAATTGGCCAGCTCCTCATCAATGATCTAGCACAGAGACATATAGTTCTAAACTGAACGTGTGAGAGAAGCATAGCCTACTTCTAATTTGGCCAAAGAAAACTTGTTAATATCAACATTTTTCTATATTAATTTGTGCATTTTTCAAATGTTTATTAAAGGTGCAAAAAGTCATAAACAAAAATCTAAAAAAAAAAAAAAATCTATATTTTACTTTTTTCGGGCAGCATTTTGTGTAAGGTTCTAATTTCAAATTTGGTTTTCAGGATGGCATTTAAAAATACAACAACCCTTCTTTTTTCATTTTTTTCATCATGGTTAAAAAGGAAAAACGAATGGATGCAAAAGTATAGGCTACACGGACCTGGAAACAGTAGGCTATTACATGTTTTATTTGTGTGCAGAAACGAAAATAGGCCTATTTATATCAACTCTTTATTATTTATTTATTTATTTATTTGTTTATTGGTTTTGTAAAGACATAATGAAATAGGCCTAAGTGTTTTTTTTTTCCGTTTAATTAGCCTAATTGAACGAGTATGGCTACTAACAATTAAGTGACTGCGACTATTTCATGTGATTTGGTTTGCTGTTTGAATTTTACCTTATTACTTCAACTGTATTGTTAAAAAAGACAGTAAAAACAAAAATACTACCTGTACCAACACAAACGAAGCACCAACAAACGAGATTATGGGGTAAATTTGGAGCATGTGGGGGGCTGAGTGACCTCAGAATGATCATTAAATATTATTTTAATATTTAAAAAACCGAAGAAACACAATTTTTTTTTTTTTATGGGCACAAACCGGCACAAATGAAGCACAAACAAACGAGACTATTTTGGGTAAATTTGGAGCAGTGGGGGGCTGATTGACCTCAGAATGACCTATAAATATTATTTTAATATCTAAAAAACCAAAGCAGCACAAATTAAATTTTTTACAGCACAAACGGAGCATTTGAGACTATTTTGCTGACGTTTTGCGTCGGGGGGCCAAATTCATGGAGGTGTGAAACAGTGCTTGAATAACTAGTTGAACCACCTTTGGCAGCAAAAACCTCAAGCAACCACCTCATGTAGCTATTAGACCTGCACAACATCCAGGAGTAATTTTGGACCATTTTTCTTCAGCTCCCCCATATTCTTAGGATGTCTGGTGTAAATGGCTCTCTTGAGGTCTTTCCACAGCATCTCTATTGGGTTGAGGTCTGGGCTTGTTCGGGCCACTCCAAAAGGGGGATATTATAAGCCATTCTGTTGTAGATCAATCTTGAGGTTTATTATCCTGATGCATCACCCAACTTCTTCTGAGCTTCAGCTTGCAGACAGCCACCTTGAGATTATCCTGTAGGATATCCTGATAAACTTGGGAATTCATTTTCCCCTTCACAATGGCAAGCGATCTACGTCCAGAGGCAGCAAAGCAGCCCCAAATCATGATGCTCCCTCCACCATACTTTACTGTTGGGAAGATGTTTTCATGTTGTATGCTGTTTTCTTTTTACACCATAAAAAGCGCTGCATGTTCTTCCCAAACAATTCTATTTGTCCACTAGACATTTTCCCAGTCGTGTTGTGGAGTGTCAAGGTGGTCTTTGTCAAAATTAAGTCGTGCTGTAATGCCTTGTTTGGAGAGCAATTCGTGGTGTTCTTATATGGATACCATGCCTGTTCAACCTTTTATGAATGGTTTAGTCTTTAGCTGTTACTCTAATGTTATTTTTCACCGCATTTTGTGTTATATCTTATCTTTGCTGGGTGCCCATTTCTATGGAAAGTAGCCACAGTACCATATCATCTCCATAGTTGACTGATGAATATCTGAAGTCTTTGAGATTACTCTGTAACCTTTTCCAGCAACATGCATATCAACATCTCTTCATCTTCTGAGATGTCTTTTTTGCAAGGCATGGCTCACATCAGTTAATGGTGCTTGTGAATAGCACACTGACGCTGTTTGGGTGTGTTTATATAAGTCTGTTTAGCTTTAAACCACACCTTTATTCTCATTTCATTGATTGGACTCCTGGTTTGATAACATCTGCGTCCAGATGGCATTTAGTGACACCAGAAGCCAAGTGTTTCGCTTACCTTTTCCACCATCACTTTGCATGTTTAATGAGTGTGCTCAATAAAGACACAAAAGATGATTGTTTGCCTTTTATCAGCTTAGAAATATTGTGTTTGATGATATTTGTGACTTTGGTGAAAATCAAATCAAATTTAATGACCAACATATGCAGAAAACCAGAAAAATACTTTTTCTTGCAAATGTACATGCCATGTGTCCTCTGACTGAATTTATTTATTTATATTGATTTATTTTTAACAAGTAAAAGTACAATTTTGCTGTGAAATCTAATTATTTTTTTATAAAGTAAATGTAGGAATAATTTGAATTGTTATTAAAACTGTAATTAATATGTCAAGATAAACACTTAGCAGACTGAAATAACTTAGGTTTACTTAATTATCCACACATCATTTTTAGAAAAATTATGAGCATCAAAAATATGAGCATTAAATATGATGCATCAGGCTTTTGAGGAACAAAAGCCTGATGCATCATATTTCAGGTCCAAATGAGTAACTGAATCTCATAAAAGGGCAGTAAAGAGATCCATGTGATGACGCTTCTGGAGCAGCTTGTGTGGAATAAAATGAAATCTCCAGAGAAACACATCATATTTAACTCCTCTTAAAGCACATGGGGCCGCTGTCCAGCATCAGGTGTCTTAAGCTTCATAATAGCATCAAGCTTTGCGTAATATAAGCATGCAACAGAACAAATTAAGTGCAAAACGCATTTAACAGCTTTTCCATCATTATGAGAACATAGGAGTAGTTCTACAATTTAGTATTTTCTGCTGGGTGACTATAGTGTTTACTGTTTAAGACATTCAGTGCATTCTGCGTAATTAAGCCTAAATACTTAGATGTCAGCTTTTTCTTCTAATCTTTTCAATATTTAATCTGCCAGCGAGCGTGGAGGACTCCATATCCCAGCAGCAGAAGCCTGTTCCACCACATTAATCCAGAATTTTTAACTCCTTGAACACACATCCTCCAGACATGACATTAAAGTAACCTCACAGCACTTGAGAAAGGAGGAGATCTTCACGCGTCTTTGTTCAGCGCTGGAAAAACCAGTGCTCTGTCTCTTTGTTGGCTGTGTGGAAGTGTCAGATTCTTGACTCATGGAGACGGTGAGTGAGAAGTCCTGAGGATAAAGCCTGGCTGTAATTAATGTGCTCTTGTCTCAGCGCCGACGGCAGCTCGGAGCTCTCCTAACAGCTAGTGTGCTATGGTGACAATTATCAAGTGCAACCGCAATCATCATGCTCTCATGCACTCTGGATACCCATCTGATGCCTTCTGAGGGTGTTACACCTAAGGGCATGTAATGAAAAACATCTTATTTATCATCGCTTTATTGCAGTTTTATTTTAAATTCCTTAATAATAATATTTATTAATTATTTACAAAATAGTAAACATTTTGCATTATTCATATTTAATTTTAATATTTATTTTAGTGCTGTCAAACGATTAATCGTGATTAATCACATCCAAAATAAAAGTTTTTGTTTACATAATATATGTATGTTTACTACATATTTCTTATGTATACATAAATACACACATACAGTATATATTTTGAAAATGTTTAGATTTATATCCTTATATTTTATATTATATATAAATATATTTAATATATAAACATAACACATTTTTCTTAAATATATACATGCATGTGTTTGTATTTATATATACATAACAAACATAGACATTACATAACACAGTATACACATTATGTAAACAAACTTTTATTTTGGAAGCGATTAATTGTGATTAATCGTTTGACAGCACTGATTTATTTATTTGAATATTTCATCCAATTTTAATTATTAAAAGCAATTAACATACAATTAATATTAAACATTTGAATATTACTTAAATGATTACGTTTGCTATGCTTATGGTTAATTTTAATCATATATAATGATGAGTAGCCTACATTATTATGTATTATTCAATTCTTTATTAATTATATTATTTTTTATTTGTATTTCTCATGTATTTTTGTATTTGTTTTTTCACATTGGAGACACTGAGCCTCTTATGGTGTGTGTGCACCAAAATTTCATACAAAGTCAAATGCAAAAACGCAAATAGATGCGAATTCACGCCGGGCAACGCGAAGGATACTATTTGGGTGCACCATTATTTTAAAAAATGGAAAACCCATAGGGAAACATGTTTGTATTAAATGTTTGTATAATCATGTCATTCCTCTAATACAGTAAGTCTCAACCACAAAGGACTTGAGAGGAGAGATGATGTGTGTAATTGCAGTGCTGTTGCTCATCTCAACGCAAGTCTTAGTTTAACATTAACTTGGTGACTAAGTAACAGACCCAGCTAATGCCTTTATTGAATTTAAGTCTGGATAGCCCTTCTAAAAAGGCAATTTAAGAGCTTTAACCACTTAGCTGCATCATGCTTTAGGAGGAAAAGTGAACTGATGAAATTATCGATCTATCAGAGAAGTACATGAGTCACACAGTGTGCTGGGATTAGGATGCAGCGCCGGCACAACATGACTGCTGCTGACAGCATGAGAACAAGGTGCCTAACAGCCAGGTGCTGTGAACAGAGAACTACAGCCGTCTTACAGATGCTGACAGTCAGCTGCATTAAAGTTTCAAATAGAATTAAGGCTGTGACCGCTCCAGAAAGATGTGAGGAGGTGTGCTGGAGCCCTGTTGAAAACTACATGCAGTCTGATCCGGTCCCACTGTCAAAAACCTCTGGCTCAACTCAACCTAAGCCTTTATCCTACAACAGTTTATTTATTTAGTAGTATTACTTTTATGTCATTGAGATACTGTTAAAGTTTATGATGGTAGTGATCCGTTGAATCAATCACGTTTCACAGAATAGCACAAAATACACAATGCCAGCAAACTTACAATTGCATAAATGTCCTTTTTTAATTTAACTCATAAGCAGGATTTGTTTCGGTTATCTCCTGTCTCGTTGTTTCATTTTTTGCACATTTTAAACATGTAAAGACTTCTGGGCAGTTCAAACTTGTCTGAACTCTCATGCTCGGTACAGCAAACTAAAACTCTTACTCTCGGTGCAACAAACAAAGCCACTGTTGCCAACTCTCGTGAGACAAATAAGCAATCGCAGCTTCAAAAACAAGCCCAATATTATTTGATTACTTATTATCATCAATATTATTTATCAATTATTTAGTACCAATAAATGAGCCTGCAGCATATTAAACTGAAACCACACTTTTATCTGAAAAGCAAAAATAGAAGTTATTTTACAAAAAAACTGCAACAAAGTGGGAACAAAACTCATCTCCAATCACCTGTGAGCAGAATAGGATTGGAGAGATGGTAAAGGAGAAAAACAGGAAAAGGAGAGCTCTAACATATAAAAACAAACAGGGAATACGAAGCAAAAACTTCCACATAGCTCTCCCAAGACAGTCTCCATAAGGTGTTGAAAAGCGGCTGGGGCATTTTTAAGTGCAAAGGGCATTACATTGAAGTGAAATAACCCAACAGGGGTAGTAAAGGCAGTCTTTGCTTTACTGGAAGCATCCACAGTAATTTGCCAGGACTCACTATTAAGGTCTGGAGTGGAAAAGATAGCAGATCCTGAAAGTGATTTCATCCAGATTTGGCAGTAGGTATGCATCGCTGTCCGTTATAGCATTTAACTGGCGATAATCAATGCAGAAGCGAAGCTGTGAATTTTTTTCAGCACTAGGACTACTGGAGAAGACCGTCCTGATTGTGAAGATTTGTGTTCGGTACCCACTGGCAGCTCATTTACTTTATCACTAAGGCGTTCAAACTGAAAGCTTCAATGCAAGAAATCTTTAGCGAATTCATTGTGGCTTTTTTGAAAGTTTTGCTGGTTTTGATGTCTTATACCTCTTGTTGCAGTTGTTCTACCGTGAAAAATATTTGATGTCAGTGATTTTTCAACTTTTTGGAGTTCATCTGTTATTAAAAACTTCATTGTCTTTACCGTTTGATCAGTCTCGGTTTCAGTCTGTTGTTTGTTTTTTGATAAAATGTTTGAAATTTGCTGTGTGTGGTTGTCCACTTTATCAGCAAGACTTTCCAATTGGCTTTCATGTTGTGAAGAACTCTGTTTCAGTTCACTAGTAAATGCACTTACAGCTGTCTCTTGTTTCTCCATGAGGTTAAACAGTTTGTCGCAGTTAGCCTGGACCTGGGAAGTAAGGTATCCATTCTCCCTTGCAGGTGTGGGAACCGTCCCAGGCAAATCATACTGGGCACCTGAGGACACTTGATAACCATCTCACAATTGCATCTGGTCCTGGTTTCCATTCCATACAAGAGGTTGCATTAGTGTGCTAAGGGAAAGGTGTGAAGGAGCAAACATAGGTTCTTGATTGCAATGTAGTGGATTGAATGGGGGTATAAGGATAATTAGACACTGGCCAGGCCAGTTTGTTCAGACTGGAGTGGCTGGCAACATCTCAAACATCAATGTCCACAAAGGTTGATGATGGATGTAAAGCATCTGCTGTTATGTACTGTGTAGGAAAGAGAAGGTAATTGTATATTTTGTCAATACATGAAATGAAAAACAAATAAACAATCATTC
This sequence comes from Spinibarbus caldwelli, assembly GCA_039654775.1. Taxonomy (NCBI): domain Eukaryota; kingdom Metazoa; phylum Chordata; class Actinopteri; order Cypriniformes; family Cyprinidae; genus Spinibarbus; species Spinibarbus caldwelli. The sequence continues at coordinate 19,058,601 of CM077252.1, read as the reverse complement.
ACTTCACAATAATACCAATCACATATTGGTATTATAATCACATACCAATCACTTGTGATAACATAGTTCACAACTGAGATCACACCCTCTTTGCTTACTGATTACTTAACACTTTGGTTACTGAAGCTTAAGACCACAAATTCAAAGACTGGAGTTGGTTTCTAAAACAATTCACAAAATCTGGTAACCACACTTAGTTATACGAGTTTTAGTTTACATCAGTTTAGTTCATCACCTTTATACTACAACAATTACGTGCATATAAAATAATGAATAAATTTCAAAGGTTTCCAGCACAAAATGAGAAAGTTCAAAACAATTTTTACAAGGATTGAACAGAGAGGATGTGAGTAAATAATGACTGAATTTATATGTTTGGGTGAACTAACCCTTTAAAGCCCCAAATAGAAATTGTATGAAATATATGTAAGCATTTATATTATAGTAGTACCTTGAAGAAATAAACTTTAAGAAATAAGCAGCTTTATTGAGCGTTTATGCCCAAGGCACAAAAAAAAAAAGCATTTACATTTACATTTTAATTTTTACATTTTAATTTTTTTTTTAATTTAAAATTATGCATTTGGCAGACACTTTTATCTGAAGTGATTTACAGTGCTCTTATTACAGCAACCTGGAGTAAAGAGGGTTGCTGAAGGACACACCGGTGGTGAAAACTGCGGAGATCGAACCAGCAACCTTCTGCTTACCAGTTCACTACACCACAAAAGTAATGAAGCTATATCAAAACTTAGCATGTAATTGTAAACATATCAAATGAAATTTGGCAAGAAGTGGAATGCTGACAACATGAGATGTATTTTTTTTTTACTCTGTGTAAATGTTTTACAGGTAGTTGTTCTCATAGAGAGCAGGCACACAAATGTATGGAGCAGATACAGCAGCCAGATTGTCCCACACACGTTCTCTTGCTCTTGCTTCAGGATTGTGTGGTACGGGGGGCCCCATCCTCTCTGTGCACTCAGGCAACGATAACCTCGATGTCCCTTTCTCATCCATGAACAGATTCCAGTCTCACAGCAGCAGTGATGGTCGTGATGGACAGCAGAGACAAGTGAAGGTGGACACGGTGGTCAGCTGCTTCATCAGAATAAAGCTGCAGAGCTGGCTCAGCTGTGTTGAGATGGCAGTAGGATGTGGGTTCACCGCTTGTAAATACATGATTGTTAGAACAATATGTTTGAATAACGATTTGTTTCATGTGTTGTTGACTTGTTTATTTATTGTCATGGTTACTTTTATTTACATTTTACTCATTTATTCATGTTTCCTGTTATTGTCAGTAAATAAAATATAATTGTTTCATTAACATATGCCTTAATTCATTACTTGACTGAAAACTGAGATGTATTCACCTTGGCTGCAATTGTATAGTAGTGTGTAGTCATGCATAGCTATGGCATATGAAAAAGCAAATTACATTTTGCTTGTTTTACTAAAAATGTAATTAATTATTGGTCAGCATTTATCATTATTATTGTTCATAAGTGTTGGGCTACCAATGCATTCTGAGGTAATCTTCATTTCTAAGTAGTAATACTTACATTTTTGTGCAGACGACACAAAAAAAAAAGAGCCAGACTGTTTTTTATGAAAAAAAAAAAGAAGTAGATTGCTCTACACGTGCGTATGTTGCTGCCGTAAAAAAACAATACGCATTTTTCGCATCATTTCGTATCCTCTGGCCAAACTTACATAATCTCAGAACAGACTTTTGGTGGGGAATCGTGGAAAAGAAACATTATCCTCATTAGAAGTCGGTGTACTATAAGAATGATTTTGAAAATGATTTTTCTTGGTAAAAACACTTACGTAGCCTACAATTGCTTTAAATCTTGGAGGCTGAATTCAGTTTCGGAAAGCTATAGCTACATATACTGAAACTGTGTCAAAACCATAGACTGTAAAAAAACAGGTCAAAACACATCATCTGTGAATAATAAAAAGGATTATAATACTTTCTACGATCACAAGATTTCACAACGCACAATAATAGACTATTACCTTGAGTATTACGGCAAGAAATCTGAATTTGCTGGCAACTTATGGAGTAAACTCTACAAATGGTTGAAGGAGATGCATGCTTGGCATACTAAATTAGACACACAGATTTTGAAGCTGTTCCCAGACAGGTCCTGACAGCATATTATTGTACACATTTAGACTGTTGTGACAGACAAGCTGGCAGAGTCAGAGAGACCAGAACAATCTTTAGACACAAACATCTAGGACATAAGTGTGAATGTGAGGCTGTGGAAGAAATGCACTGAAATACTTGCTTCTACAACACAGTTAAATATAGCCTATTACTTTAAATTAATTATGAATTGTTTAATATATATATAAAATATTATATAAATAAATAAATTGTATATTACATATTAAATTAATTAATTAGAATTAAACGTATTACTAAAATATTTTAAATGATTAAAAATAAATGATTTATTTTTTTAGCAATCCTATAGCAAGGCACAATTTTCTTTTTGTTGTTTTGTATGTCATGCTGTTGAACACAGAACTAAGAATGGTAAATGGAAATCTCATATAGGTTTCCAGCCCTTTAAAAAAACAAATATTCAGGACTCTTTTTTTCAGACCCTTTTATTCCTCCACAAGCTACTCTATATCTCATCTTTTCTCTACCAACCCATCTGCTGTTTTGTTTTCATCACTTACCTCTGTGAACTTCATCACCTACTCTGAGAAGAAAATAGCAGCTATCAGCAACTCATTCTCACAAACCATTGCCCAATTTCACCACCAATTTGCTGCTGACCTCATTTGAGACAGTCCCAGAGGAGGAAAAACACTATTTACAAATGAACACCTGCCTCTCAATCCCATCCCCTTCCCTCTCCTTCAAGAGCTCTATATTGATGGAGCGATAACGTCATTCAGATCCACACAGCTCATGATCGTTAAACCCCACAAACAGTCCACCAAATTGATTCAACAGTAAATGACTACATCGCAGAGAATAACATGTTACATTCACTGCTTTTCGACTTTATATGTATTTTGGCACTTTTTCAGGGAATCGTGCATGAGCGATTTAGTGTCGCATTTTAATGTTTGTAAACAAGGCGCAGTTTTTAAACAAGGCACAGATGTTGTACTTTTAATTTTGTTAAATCATAGCCTCACAGGAACAAATTAGTACAATTTAACCAGGATTTACCTAAAATGAGGGAATGAATTCTTGATTAGTGTGACCACTGACCATGATGTCTTGTTGTTTTATCACATTACATGTGTTGGAATAATGTACGCTGATGAATCATTTACAATAAGATCAGAAATGTTCAAAGAATGTAAATATAAGCAGTTTTGATTTTATGTTAACTAGAGCTGTATTTGGCTTGAGTCTGCTTTATTGGAACATAAGACACAATGTTCTCATCAAAACTGATCCCAAACTGACCCAATCAACCGGCCTGAGTCAGAGGATAATGTTGTTATGGGTGTGGCTCCCTGAATTATTTTTAGTGCAATTTTTATGATGTATTTAGTTCCTCCCATTCTTACTTTCATCTTTGTATTCAGTATTCAACCTCATTATGCCACTTCCTGTTTATCAAGTAATCAAGAACAAGAATGTCAGTCCTGTAGAAGAACCAAGGGTCACATGATGCAGTTGTGCGAGGACTCGACATGCAGAGAGGGAATAATGTGAGTGTGGCTAGATCTACCAAGTTACCAGGCACATCAGTTCCTTGGGCTATCTGGGTGACCTATTTCCTCCTAAACTCGTGGAATTTAAAGGTGCAACAGAGAGGAAAGCCACTGAACAACCCATATAGCTATTATTAATGTACATGGAAGGTGACAGCTTCAAATAAACCTTCAAAATTTCATAGAAGTGAATACCTGTATATGATGGATGAATCATAAAAGGTTATTTTAGGTTTAGAATTTGGGTCCAATTTCAGTGGTACTGTAGAAGTATCTTGATATCTTTGACTTATGGTGTCATGCAATGCTTATGAGTGAGGTGCAAAATGGATATTAAAAAACGGAGATGATCAGATGTGATGCTTCTAGAACATGCCTTTAAAACTTCAAAATGCAAAACTTGTCCTTTGTGAATAAAATGATCCCTGCTGTGCCATAAATAAAGCATGCTTGCCTAAACATGTTCTAAAGAAATAGTTTATCCAAAAATTAAAATTCTGTCATCATCAATCTTGCCAAATCTTGAAAAAGAAATGAACGACCAGGTCTGAGAAAAACAAAAACAAAAAAAAACAAGTCTTTAGTAAGTGACTCGCTTTAACAAATTAAGCAAAAGTAGACAGTCTTGCAATACTGGTCATCATTTACTCACCCTCATAGCTCTCAATTTTCATTCGTGCTTGCATATATTTAATCATGATGCCTCAAGATACACATTGCAAAACTTTTAACAATATTCACAAGATGCAATAGCATTTGATGCCATTGACGTCAAATTTGGGTGATGTGGAGTGCAAGTGAGATCAGAAATCTATAGATTTAGGCATAATGGGTCTCATTCATTAACAATTGAATGGATTATTTCTTATTTATAAACACAGAAGAACTTCTCACTTGTTTTGGCCAATTCACGTATGCACAAACTTTTTTAACCTGGTTCTAATGTTAATGAATTCGGAGAATTCAGAGGGTCACGCAGAGGAACGATCGCAGCTCAGGGTGTAACACATCACTGTATGATGAAATTTATTGAAGATGAAATATTTAATCACATTTAAGCCTCCAAGAGTATGTGATTTTTGCATGTATCTTCTTAGTTCCTATACATATATATTTATTTTTTGTAAATTTAGAAAAAAAAAAAAAAATAGGGACTAAAGTTATGGATGAGTCATATTTTGTTGTTGAAAATGTTTGTATGCTGGTTTTATACACAAATTTGTGCATATGCATGGTTAGTGAATGTGATCTATTGTTTTAAATTTAAGGCTGTTGTCACACCAAGCTATTGTATGGATTCAGAAGATTTTTAGTGGTGTTAATTTGTTTTTGGAGGTCAGTGGTTGCAGTTCCCTTTCATATTCTCTGTATGGAAGAAAGCAGCTTGGAGATCCTGCAAATTTTCTCCATTCCTGTTTCAGGGAAACAATAAAATCCAGATTTGAAGCAACATGATTTTTTTTTTAAATTTTTTTTTTAAAGAAAAATATACTTGAAAATAAACAAAAACTTTAGAAGAACCTCTATTGGAACCCTTAAAAAAGAGCAGTTATAAATGGAACCCATAAATTCCTGCAAGAACTCTAAAGACTGTCAATGGTTCCTCATGTAATCTGTAAAGTTGCATATAGGTTCTCCAGAAGGTTTCACCAGTGTGTCAGTCTACTCCAGATGGAGCCTCAAGTATCTTCATTTTTACAGTGTTGAGAGTACTATTCCTTTTACTTCTATAAAACATGTCATATGAACTACTATACTAGAAATGTACATAATCTTAAAGGGGTCATGACGGATTTTTTTTTTATTATTTTAATATGTTCCTTGAGGTAAACTTATAATGTTTATTAATGATTATTTGATTATTAATGATTACTATTAATGATTATTTTCAACCCTCATTCTGACCCTCTCTCTAAAACAAGCTGTTTTTTTAGGGGCGTGACCTTTAAAGGGTTAGTTCACCCAAAAATGAAAATTCTGTCATTAATTACTCACCCTCATGTTATTCCAAACCCGTAAGGCCTCCGTTCATCTTCGGAACACAAATTAAGATATTTTCGCACACAAAAAGTATTCTCGTAGCTTCGTAAAATTACGGTTGAACCACTGATGGATGTCACATGGATTATTTTATCGATATCCTTGCTATGTTTCTGGATCCTTGCTGTCTATGGGAGGGTCAGAGAGCTCTCAGATTCCATTAAAAATACCTTAATTTGTGTTCAGGAGATGAATGAAGGTCTTACGGGTTTGGAACAACATGAGGGTGAGTAATTAATGACAGAATTTTCATTTTTGGGTTAACTATCCTTTTAAGCCTTGTCAGGAATCAACCACTGTTATGATTGGCTAAGGTCATTGCATGGGAAACACTGTCAACACCCCCTCGCTATTACACGTGAGCGTTTTGACAACATGATCAAAAATAAAACAGTCATTTCCAGACAAAGCATATGAACTTATTTACTTACGGTTTGTGATGCAGCTGCAGTCAGATTTAGTACCGCTTTAGTACCGTATCAACAAATGTTTCTGAATCCATTGTAGACAAGATAGCGGCATTGATTGTAATTTACTTTTGACGCGACACTCGCTTTCAGTGCAATTAAGTCACTTATATGGTGAGAAGATAACTATTCGTCGCTCTGGAGGCGGTGTTTATGCAAATCTTTGTGTCCAGATGACGTCACCTTGCCCATCAGATCCAAAACGAGCCGTTTTTGGTGCTTGATTAAATAAATTCTTTGTTCATAATGAGGAGGACGTTTTAAGCTATGAAACTTGCAGGATGTTTTAATGACACAAAGATCTCTTATATGCCAAAAGATCAAAGCAAATTTGATTTCTCATGTCATGACCCCTTTAAGCACAATGTAGGCTACTTAATACTTTATACTTAATATTAGGCCTACTGCAAAGAAAATACTGCTGTTTTTACCTAGTGTAAATAGCATATGGCTAAGAAAATACTGTTTCTTTTGTGTAAATGGAATTTATTAGTGCACTTAGTGAAATGGATTTTATTTACACTAAGTAAAAGTAACAGTACAACAGTATTAAGTCTGTAAGTAATTCTGTCTACTTGGCATGTATATGAGTAGGACGTTTTGGTATGGTCCATGTAGGTGAACAGAGTTAAGTGGCGCTTAACACAATCTGTTCACATGCTGCATCCACTCCGTGTTTTCCATCAGTCTCAGCCGAGCCGCTATCCAGCATTATGTGGACAAAACGATTTAACAGGGCACATTAACTGCAGAAAACAGTGTGGATGGCACGAGATGCGGGATGCTCGTGGATCAGCGATCATCAACACATAGCAGCAGGATATGAAACAGCGTTTATAATGAACACTGCGCTTGATGTGGATGAATCCGGCTGGAGATGATGCTGCGTCTGCGGAGGGAGTCTCGTAGCTGAACTGGAGGGATCTTACATACTTCTGCTCATCCAGGGCAAACACACACGTTAAATCTGACTTCTCCAAACATCTTCTGACATTATTTCCAGCAAAGGACAGCTGTTTGTCAGTGAAGACCTCTTAGATTTGACTGACAGATGTCTTATGATGAATGACTGCAGTTTAGGACCGTTTGCTGTGACTCTTTGAAGTATGTAAATATATTTCCCATGTGGATTTTATTTATAAGGACATGTGAATACGGAAGAAAGCGCACAGGAGGACTCTATATTCAAGTGCAGGATGCATTTTGCCAATCCAAAATGGTAAGTGGTTATGATAATTTAATAAATAAATAAACTAGGCTATATCAGCCAAATGACAAGCAACACAAAAACGCAATCTGATTTAAGTTGTCAGTTAAATTTGGTCAGTTGGTTATGTTGGAGATTCATACAATATATGTCTGATTTTCAGAAGCCTGTTGTGTCTCAAAACCTAGTGAGCTGCCTACCTTTATTTTTGGGTGATACTGAAGAGTGCCTTACAGGCGCATAAATGGATTTTGCCAGATAAATATATCAGAAATAATGTTAATTAAATGTGAAATCATGAATACAGAAACATAGAGAATTATAAATGAAAAACATTATTTTTAATGTACGGCCAGTCTGTCATTATTATCCTGAAATGGTTTATTTTGCTACATTATCTAGCTTATTACATAGTAATAGTAAATAAATACACGGGCAATGGAAATGACTTAAGTTCAATTATTTAGTTACTTGTAGCTAGATCCACAAAGAAAAATAGCCCAAATATGTAGAAAACAATTAATTTAGCAAGAATATCGAGTAATAGGCTATTAAAATACAAATTTATATAGGCTATTATTATGAATATAACCTATAGTCATTCCGAAAATTCCTTAACTTTAAGTCTCTCTCATCGATCTTCTTGTGTCTTACCGGTTCGTGGTTCTGGGACCCCTGAGCATCTACTTATCAAAAGTTTTATGTTCACTGTAAAAGTAATACTTGAGTACTCCGAAGCCAATGCAACAACGTTATTAACCGTTACAAGTCGAAAGATAAAGCCTTATTAATTATTCTAATTTGTGTTTGCATGACCAGAGAGATATAAAGAGACGGCGGAGTGATACAAGACACACGAAAGTAGTCCCGGCAAGTAGTCCCTTATTAATTATTCAAATTTGTGTTTGTATGACCAGAGAGAGAGAGAGAGAGAGAGAGAGAGAGAGAGAGAGAGAGAGAGAGAGAGAGAGAGAGAGACGGCGGAGTGATACAAGACACACGAAAGTAGTCCCGGCATATATGATCTGATATTTTGCCGTCTGTTTTACAGCGTTAATTTATATTTATTTCGTCGCTGAATGGTGCGATTGACCAAACAGAATCAAGTATTCTAGGGAATGTAAAGAAAATAATTAAATACCCTGTCTGTCAGGACAATAGGATAGTGAATTATGTTATTTTTTGTTTAATTTACACATGAAAGCAAATCTTTTAACATCTTAGAAAGCCTTTTTGTTCAAGTTTACCTAATAAACTGGTAATAAAATGGTATCTAGATGTTGGCATTGTGAGTGTTTTGACATATAAAACTGTCATACCTCATGGTAGACTTGGGTTTAAGTCCAGCCCAGGTCTCTTCCTAGTCCCCTCCCCTGCTGACTCATTGTCTTTATTACTGTGTCAATAAAATAGACAGTTTATGGTTTCCATCAGTTCCGTGCACATCACACATTACATTTGCTTTATGTTTTTAAGATGCGATTTGCTGGATTCCGAACACCAAAATCTTTCATGGCCTTTGTGATGAGAAGATGGAAAATCTTGCTGGTGCTGAATGTGTTTACAATGGCTGGCTTCATCACTTTTTGGGGCAAGTGCAATTTACGCACAAGCAAAGCTGTTGGTCAACAGGCGGCATCTGGTGATATGAGAGGACAGACGCATCTGAATGGATCTGCTCAGGAGACCAGCATCACTCATGATGTGCTCTTAAAGAGACTGGGATCACTGGAAGATGTGGTGTACAGACAACTTAATGGTAACTTCTTCATTATCATAAAAAACTGCATTATTCACAAAAATGCCCTTTTACAGAACAAGAAAGCCATGAGTCATTTGTGTTGAATAGGTTTGTCCAAGTCTCTTGGACTCATTGAAGGTTTTGGAGGCCGAGGTAGAGGAGGTCTACCAGCAACACTTACACCAGAGGAAGAAAAGGAGGCCAAATACCTGAGGGAGAAATATGGCTACAATGCATTTCTGAGTGACAAAATCTCTCTGGATAGATCTATTCCAGATTATCGACCCAGCAAGTGAGTGTCACTGGCTTTTTTATTTTTACCCTGAAAAATATCTATACAAAAACCTATAGTTTTTGCTCTTGGTGTAATATGGAATGAGTTAACTGACTAGCAAAGGTTTGGCATAGTTTCTCATATACTTTCTCATTTAATCACAAAAACCCACTGCAATAGTTTAGCTATAATGTCTAGAACAATTTGCTTAACAGATTTACCTTTTACCAAGATTAAATAAGACAGGAAAGTGACATTTACTGTTTCTAAGTTCAATTAAGTGAGGTTCTATAAGCTTCATTTTTGAGACCCACTTGGCTCTGTAATTGTTACAGTGAAAATGTGCAAATAAGCAAAGCAAGAAGTGGCTTTACTTTTGTTAGGAAGTGAAAGGTTTCACAGCCTTGTGTACCAAAGATTCAAAGAGGTGGTTTGTTTCAAAGACAACAAGATCCTCTGTATCCATGTATGTGTGTTTTTATAGATGCAAAAAGGCCTTTTATCCCCGTGACCTGCCACAGATCTCCATCATTTTCATCTTTGTAAATGAGGCGTTGTCTGTCATCCTGCGTTCAGTCCATTCAGCTGTCAACCACACACCAGCTCATCTCCTAAAGGAAATCATCTTGGTGGATGACAACAGTGATGACGGTGAGAAACAAGAGAATTTTGGCTCTAAATTACATGGTACAAAATCATATTTAGTGGTTATTCTAATGTTTTTCTCCGGCAAACCATAAAATTATATGAAAAATAAGAAGTCCTCCTGGAAAGTTAGCATTTATCAGTTGGGAAGTCATAATTGTGTTGTAGCAAGATGGCGATGCACAAAATTTAGCAAAAAATTATTAATATTATTATTATTTTAACTCTTTCTACAATGATGAATAATGAATGTGCATCAGGTGTGTTTTTGTGATATCTTCTAAAGGTGAAACAAATTGTTATAAATTCTATCATAATTGTACAATACTATTTGTGTTTTGTACATCCAACATACTAGTTTTATTGTAAGTGAAAAATAGTAATTTCACACATTTTAACAAATTTCCTGTCACCTACAGATGTTGCATAAATTGCATCCACCATGTTTTCTCACTGAAATGTCCCCATCTCCAAGAAAATCCTGAGTTTCCCACTCGTAATAATGACATTGTGGTGGTTCATATGCATTAAACTCATAAATAAGATCTTTCCTACAGAACTCGAACGCATCTTCTTTTGCCTTGTAGCAATAAGAAACCACTAAATACTCATCTAAAACCCCCAGCAGCTGCATACCAATGCACTAAAAAACACTCAGAACACGTTAGAAACCACAGAGCAAATAGAAAATGCAAAAATCTAGTTTCATAAACCATTCTGACAGGGTTTAATCCATTGTGTTGCATTTGAGCGCGAGTGTCAACACTGATAACCTGGAGTAGTTTGCCAAGCACTCTTTGCTCACGTTGCGCATGGCCATGCTTGTCTATTGTATCAAAGTGTGTGCTCAGGCCTTCCGAGAGAGACAGTTCAATTTCCATCACATTGTTGGCATGAGCCAGTGGCGGAGGGCCAACCGTCCATCAGCGCAGGGGGAAAAGCCTGCATTTGCTGAAATGAGGGGGCAGGCGAGCAGCACACCCATCTCTGTCCTCATAATGTCAGTGATTCACGGTTTGTCACTCAGAATGCAGATGACAGTGTTTAACGTGGGGATCGGGAACACTTTCCAAGAACGTGTTTTCCAGGGGGATGGTGTGGATCCCCATAGCACAGATCAAAGGCACAGAAGAGTTTTGGCGTAGGAGACACATTCCCTCTGGTCTGGTTTAAACACAGCAACGAGCACTCATGCACCATGAAACAAGATTTCTCCCTCTTTACCGTTTATGTGTGTGTGTATGTTTATGCATGACAGTACAACTGAAAGGGCCACTGGAGGAGTATGTCAACAAGCGCTACCCGGGTCTTATCAAAATAGTGCGCAATCAGAAGAGAGAGGGCCTCATCCGGGCTCGCATCGAGGGCTGGAAAGTGGCCACTGGGGAGGTGACTGGCTTCTTTGATGCCCATGTTGAGTTCACGCCTGCATGGTGAGAACCTAGCACTTGCTATACTATGCTGCTGGTTTTATAGATGGTCTCACTAACACATCGACTTCTCAGGCTTTGTTTACACCTGGTATTAACATCTGTCTTGGGTGATCTAAACTGAGCTGCTCGGCCAAGACAGACAGCTGTTTACAACCAGTAGTAACATATGTCTCAAATATGTCTCTTGTGACTCTTGTGATTGGATTTCAAGTGGAGGGTCTCTAAATATGTGATTTCAGGGATTAATCACTATGCCAGTGGTAAAGTGTGTTTACAAAGTCAAAATAAGAAAGAAAAAGCATAGAAAGTCAGTGTTTCTCTCAAATATACAAAAAAATTTAAAACTTTTTTTTTTTTTACATATCGGAAAAGTATAAAACGTAAAAAACCTAACCAGCCTAATTTGGTTTACTGGTCTCAACTGGATTAAACTGGTTTTAGCTGGTTAAAGCTGGTCTTATATCCTGCCAGGATGGTTTAGCTGAATTTCCAGCCTAGCAAAACTGGTGACCATCTGAAAATGATTCAAACCCCTCTAAAAGAGGTTTGAGAACACCTAAGACTAGTATTGCAAGGAATGCTGTCACATGCGGTTTTGGCCCTGTTGATACCTGGTATATTACAGGGTTAGTTCACCCAAAAATGAAAATTAGCCCATGTTTTACTCACCCTCAAGGCATCCCAGGTGTATATGACTTTCTTCTTTCAGATGAATCCAATCGGAGTTATATTAAAAAATTGTCCTGGCTCTTCCAAGTGTTAGAATAGGAGTAGGCAAGTGTTTTTGCAGTCCAAAAGTAGTCAAATAAAGTGCATCCAACCATACTAATGGCACAGCTCCTCACACGGCTCCGGGGGGTGAATAAAGGCCTCCTGTAGTGAATCGATGCATTTTTGTAAAAAAAACAAAACAAAACAAAAAATCTGTATTTAAAATGATATAAACAGTTTTGTGTAACTTCTGCTATCTGTCATACGCGTGTTCACGAAAGACTGTCTTTGGATGACATGGGACGCCGGCATAGCTCATGCACGTGTGAGTCTCGTGAAAACCAACGTTTGTTTACACGAGCAAAGGAAGCAAAGTTTCCTTACTTTACCAAAGGAAAACCAGTCTCCTCTTGGCTTGTATCGAAATCCTCTGACATCTTTACAAATTCTCATTTTGTGCTTCTAATTCATGACCAGCTTTTTGTTTTGTTCTCTCTCCATCACGTTTCCGCGTTCATCACTAATCATTGGCTCATGCTACACCGACGTCCTACGTCATCCACCAGAATGGCTTCCGCCTACAACAGTTAGCGGACGTGAGAAAAAGTTGTTTATATCATTTTAAATATGGATATTTTTCTTACAAAAATGCATCGATTTGCTACAGGAGGCCTTTATTCACCCCCGGAGCCATGTGAGGCACATTTTATTATGGTTGGATGCGCTTTATTTGACTACTTTTGGACTGTTGAACAAAAACACCCACCCATGCCATTGTAAAGCTTGAAAGAGCCAGGACAATTTTTAATATAACTCCGATTGGATTCATCTGAAAGAATAAAGTCATATACACCTAGGATGCCATGAGGGTGAGTAAAACATGGGCTAATTCATTTTTGGGTGAACTAACCCTTTAAGATGCATTTTCAGTGATCTGGTCACAAGTGGTCAGCCAAGGTATATTACTGTTTACGCCTGTGCTGTTTGTAATTGCCCCCATACCCTCATTCACTATTCCCTACATTAGTCCACTAATATAGTCCAGTTGAAGGAGTGAATGAAAACAAATGAGCAAATTTGTACGCTAAGTGCACTGGAAGGGCTGCCACTTTTGCATAGTTTGTGCTTGCTGTTTAATAAACATTTGAAACTTGGCAAACTCGCAGTTCCAGTAGCAATGAAAAGATTTATCTTGAACTCTTTCATGGAAACTAGTATATGTATAACCCACACTGGACATAACATGCGCTTTAAATGTGTCTTCTGTGACTACTTGAAGACTACATCAGGGGTGTCCAATCCTGTTCCTGGAGATCTGCCTACCTGCAGACTTCAGTTCCAGCTTTGCTCCAACACACCTGCCTGTATTTATCAAGTGCTCCTGAAGATCTTAATTAGCTGGTTCAGTTGTGTTTGATCAGGGTTGGAGCTGAACTTTGCAGGATGGTAGATCTCCAGGAACAGGATCGGGCACCTCTGCTCTATATCATTTTCATGGATGCGCCAAATGCGGTACACAAATACAGCTGAATTAAATGGAGCCATTATGCTGCTTACGAGTGAGTGGGAAACCAAGAGAATGTAAAGGGTACAAATGGTAAAGCAATTGTAATCAATCTGTTTTGGCATAGCATAGAGAATGTGGAATCAATTTTTTTGGTGATCTTTCTCAAAAGAAGCCCAAGGCGAGTCTTCGAATGCATTTGTCCACATGAATGTCTACACTACGAAAGGAACCCTTTCATAGCGGACCCTGTTCACAGATGTATTTAGTGTTGTGTTCTCTTGAGCAAACCAAACAGATATGAATACCACGTGTTTCAGTTCATGTTTCCTCTGTAGGTCCATCTAATTGGCTGATGTGAGGTGAGAAATCAGCCAACACATTTGCAAGCCAGGATTAGATTTAGCTCCACAGCAGAGTTGAAGAAGTGTTATTAGCACTGTGCAATACAGCTTTGCTTATAATGATCTAACCTCTACATCCCCTTGTCAGGGCTGAACCAGTTTTGTCTAGAATCAAGGAGAACCACAAGAGGATCATACTGCCCTCCATAGATAACATTAAAGACGAGACGTTTGAGCTGGAACGCTATGAGAACTCAGGGCATGGTTATAATTGGGAGCTCTGGTGTATGTATATCAGCCCACCGAAACAGTGGTGGGATGAAGGAGACACTTCTGCACCTATCAGGTAGGATCCTACTAGACTTTTATCCATTCTGAACACAGTCCTGGGTTTCATATTTTTCGTTTACCTTGGGTTAGTAATTAAGGGGATAGTTAACCCAAAAATGAAAATTGTCATTAATTACTAACCCTCATGTCGTTCCAAACCCGTAAGACCTTCATTCATCTTCAGAACACAAATTAAGATATTTTTGATGAAATCCGAGAGCTTTCTGACCCTGCATAGACAGCAACGCAACTGACACGTTCAATGCCCAGAAAAGTTTTAAGGACAAAATACTTCATGAAGAAATGATTATAAGAAATATATAAGAAATGATTGGAAAAGTACAGCACACAAAGAGACCACAATCTCTTTATAGCAGAACTTGCTTATCTAGCTGTGGAAATGTTACTTTATATATCTGCTCTGGTTGTCTTAAATCCTCTGAAACATACAAAAAGTTATAGAAGGAAAATACATAGGAGTATTTTTAAGTGCTTCACTCAAAGGCTGAAACTAAACAGAGTGCATTGAAAGTTTATGTGACTGTACAAAGTACATTAATATTTAATGATGTTGGCATTGTTTGGTTTGTGACTGGTTTTCTGTTACTAAACAACTCACCATGATATTCTAGCACAGCATTGTTTCACACAATGCTGTGCTAGAGTTCCTTTGGCACTGCAGTTCAGCACTGCACTATTTCATAACCCACGGTTATGAAAAAAAGTATGAAAGTATGAAAGTAGCTTAATGCAAAGTGGTCTTAATATAGTATAAACAGTGCTTATAAAATAAAATATATTTTATTAGTTAAAAGATAAATTTTACACTGCCACTATTCTCAATATATTATATTATTTTCACTTATTTATACTTATTTTTTCATTAATTATTCAGTATATTAGAGAAGAAACAGCATTGAAAATAAGTGTAAAATCTTTATTTTAGGACGCCTGCAATGATAGGCTGCTCTTTTGTGGTAAACCGGGAATACTTTGGGGAGTTGGGCCTACTGGACGCAGGGATGGACGTGTATGGAGGCGAAAATATAGAGCTGGGAATCAGGGTTAGTATGCCACCCACATCCCTCCGCTAAAGTAGAGCATTCATAACTTAGCCTCCCTACGCTCAGTGCACAGAGCCTTCATTTGAAAAGAATTTTAGCTTTTTTCTTCTAAAATTATGCCAGAACTGAAGTTTGATAGGTGTATGTGTATTTTTAAATCCCAGGTTTGGCTGTGTGGGGGAAGCATGGAAGTTCTGCCTTGTTCCAGAGTGGCCCATATTGCAAGAACAAAAAAGCCCTACCACAGTAACATCGCCTTTCACACTAGGCGCAATGCACTTCGGGTGGCAGAAGTCTGGATGGACCAATACAAATCAAATGTCTATTTGGCATGGAACCTGCCAATGAAGGTAAACACTTGACATATTTGCAGTATTATAATAACAAATATTATAATACTTCACTTTCTTTGTCCATACAGAACCATGGCATTGACTATGGAGACATATCCCAGAGACTAGCGCTCAGGAAAACACTCCAGTGCAAAAACTTTGAGTGGTACCTCGACAATATCTATCCAGAGATGAGGACATACAACAACACTCTCTTTTATGGAGAGGTGAGTACCACATTAAATGAATAAAGGTGCGGTCACATATATCAGCATTTGGCAAATTTTCATGGACGAAAGATTTCCCTACGCAGAGTTCACAATGGGTACAATTTGGTTACATGGATTTGCCACGTTGACCAACAGAAAGCTGCTTGGTATGAAAGTGACTCCTGTGTGAGCTGTGCTTTATACATCACTACAAACTGACAAGATAATGGACCTTTTTTGCCTACAAAATTTTTCTAATGTGACTGCACCTTAACACTGGGTCTCTGATTAACACACCCAAAATTGTTAACTCACTCTCATGTCCTTCCAAACCTGTCTGACTTTCTTCCATGAAACAAAAAAACAAATTTTGAAGAAGGTCCTCAGCGCACTTTTTCATACAATGAAAGTGAATAGGGACTAGGGCTGTCAATCCCCCAAAAATGACTAAAATAACCATAAAAGTGTCATGTAAGTGGTCAGTATGACTCTTGTACTATATTCTAAGCCATTTGGAACCAATGATATAATAGTGTGAGGAGTCAACCAAATTATTTGATTATTTGGCTAAAATCTTACCAATCTTACTGCAGCTTTCAAGTTTTGTTTATTCAAAAATATTGACAAGTCATGCAACGATTTCATATTAGTGACCACTGTGACACCAAATCCTATGGTGTTTAGAGTCAATGAAGCCAAAACTTAGATTTCAATTGGTTCTTCACAAAACGCTAGCGTATGGCTTTAGAAGTTATATGAACCACTTTTGTGAGACATTTATGATGTCTTTTTGTCATTTTTGAAGTTTAACAGCACCAGTTTTTTACCATTCACTTCCATTGTATTAAAAATATCACTGTAAACATTCTTCTTCACAATGACTTATTTTGTAATTCACAGAAGAAACATATACATTTATGCATTTAGCAGACACTTTTATCCAAAGCAAAAACAACAGAGGAACAAAATCAATCTGTCAAGGAGCCAACAGTATTCATAATATACAAAGAAAGTGATGTAGTATGAGGGTGAGTAAATGATGACAGAATTACATTTTTTTGAGCGAACCATCACTTTAAGAAGGCACTGCATCATTAATTATGTCTTAGTTTTATCGAAACAGGTTTCATAGTAAGAGAATAACTTTTTAATCAACAAAAAGCAGGCCAAACTATCAGCTGCTTACATCTTTTTAATGTGTTCTAGATACGCAATACCAATGTGACCCATCTGTGTGTGGACCAGGGCATAAAGGAAAACCACACAGCAACTCTGCACCCCTGCCATGGCTGGGGCCCTCAGGTAGAGCCGCAACTCCTCACAGTTATACATCTCCACAGACCTGATCTCCACTAAACCTCTACTCACTCTGCACGCTGGAAATAGGTTACATCTAGAGGGAGTCTCTTCATGACAGTTCTCCGCATTCTGTTCATCAGTGGTAACTAAGCAATGAAGTGACAAAATGGTGCGAAATAAGAAAGAAATTCTATTTTCTAGTTATAAATTCAATCTGGAGACTATAACTTCTAGATCTAGTCTTGACCAGTTTGCATATCTGCACTGGAGCTTGACCCAGCTAATAATTAATAAATGAATAGTCATTATGGAACTGCCAAAAACTATCTGGCAAACATCATCAGCATAGGGTGCCAAAATGCCCCTGAATGACTCAGTGACCCATTTACCAAATCACTGAATTAAATAAATTCACATTATCCCCTCTGTGGTCTATTTTGTAGCTGGGTCGCTACACTAAGGAGGGTTATCTTTTCCTGGGTCCTCTGGGAAGCACTGGCGAAGATACGCGGTGTGTGGTGGACGATAAAATCAGCAACTACCCACAGCTCCTGAACTGTGAGAAAGTCTCTAGCATACGCCAGAAAACTTGGCACTTTGCACAGGTGAATGGGTCATGTTTTATATAGAGCACTTTGTAAAAATTGTCCTTTTGCCTTTGATCACTAAAAGGATTCTTTTTATTTTTGTTCCCTGAAGAATGAAGAAATCATCAACCAAGCTACAGGACGCTGTCTTGAGATAGTGCCGGCTAATGTCTACTTCGGCTACGCTCTGATCCTGCGTTCCTGCACTGGCCAGAAGTGGAACATCAAGAATTTGATGGAACAGGACTGAGGGCAGTGAGTCAGCGACCTTAGAAATTTGGGAATCTCTATGGCCTTCATGGAAATTTTGAAAATGGATCCAGTTTTGTGGAACTCAAGGGGTGCTGATCATGTTTGCGTGTTTTGGGTTTTTGGACTTACTACATTCCACGTTACAAAAAAATAAAGAGACTCGAAGCACCACTGCATACAAGTGCATCTTAATAAATTAGAATGTCGTGGAAAAGTTAATTTATTTCAGTAATTCAACTCAAATTGTGAAACTCGTGTGTTAAATAAATTCAATGCACACAGACTGAAGTAGTTTAAGTCTTTGGTTCTTTTAATTGTGATGATTTTAGCTCACATTTAACAAAAACCCACCAATTCACTATCTCAACAAATTAGAATACTAGACCAATAAAAAAAACATTTTTAGTGAATTGTTGGCCTTCTGGAAAGTATGTTCATTTACTGTATATGTACTCAATACTTGGTAGGGGCTCCTTTTGCTTTAATTACTGCCTCAATTCGGCGTGGCATGGAGGTGATCAGTTTGTGGCACTGCTGAGGTGGTATGGAAGCCCAGGTTTCTTTGACAGTGGCCTTCAGCTCATCTGCATTTTTTGGTCTCTTGTTTCTCATTTTCCTCTTGACAATACCCCATAGATTCTCTATGGGGTTCAGGTCTGGTGAGTTTGCTGGCCAGTCAAGCACACCAACAACATGGTCATTTAACCAACTTTTGGTGCTTTTGGCAGTGTGGGCAGGTGCCAAATCCTGCTGGAGAATGAAATCAGCATCTTTAAAAAGCTGGTCAGCAGAAGGAAGCATGAAGTGCTCCAAAATTTCTTGGTAAACGGGTGCAGTGACTTTGGTTTTCAAAAAATACAATGGACCAACACCAGCAGATGACATTGCACCCCAAATCATCACAGACTGTGGAAACTTAACACTGGACTTCAAGCAACTTGGGCTATGAGCTTCTCCACCCTTCCTCCAGACTCTAGGACCTTGGTTTCCAAATGAAATACAAAACTTGCTCTCATCTGAAAAGAGGACTTTGGACCACTGGGCAACCGTCCAGTTCTTCTTCTCCTTAGCCCAGGTAAGACGCCTCTGACGTTGTCTGTGGTTCAGGAGTGGCTTAACAAGAGGAATACGACAACTGTAGCCAAATTCCTTGACACGTCTGTGTGTGGTGGCTCTTGATGCCTTGACACCAGCCTCAGTCCATTGCTTGTGAAGTTCACCCAAATTCTTGAATCGATTTGCGTGAATGTTTGTGGCTTACCCTCCTTGTGAAGGCTGTCAATGATTGTCTTCTGGACAACTGTCAGATCAGCAGTCTTCCCCATGATTGTGTAGCCTAGTGAACCAAACTGAGAGACCATTTTGAAGGCTCAGGAAACCTTTGAAGGTGTTTTGAGTTGATTAGCTGATTGGCATGTCACCATATTCTAATTTGTTGAGATAGTGAATTGGTGGGTTTTTGTTAAATGTGAGCCAAAATCATCACAATTAAAAGAACCAAAGACGTAAACTACTTCAGTCTGTGTGCATTGAATTTATTTAATACACGAGTTTCACAATTTGAGTTGAATTACTGAAATAAATAAACTTCTCCACGGCATTCTAATTTATTGAGATGCACCTGTACAGTAGGTTCCTCAGATTTCCACCTTCTGGAAAACTTCTAGTCATCCTTTCAAAAATGACAGTTCTCTGCGGAACACTGGATTTCATAAGTTCCTGCAAGAACTGTAAAGAACATCAATCGTTCCTCCAGTAACCTCGCTGCAATGAAAGATTTTGAAACACATAAACTATGTTGAAGTTCCTTAGGTGTGCAATATTTGAGTTTCAACCATGAGAGCAACCAAGTCTTGAGTTCTGAAACCAAAATGACAATTAAACATTGTAGATGATCAACTGCTGTATTGCAAATACTCTGTACATCCCTGTATGCATAATTGAAAGGATTAGTTCACTTTCAGAATAAAAATTTCCTGATAATTTACTCACCCCCATATGATCCAAGATGTTCATGTCTTTCTAAAAAAAATTAAGGTTTCTGAGGAAAATATTCCAGGATTTTTCTCCATATAGTGGACTTCAGTGGTGGCCAACGGGTTGAAGGTCCAAATTGCAGTTTGAATGCAGCTTTATAGGGCTCTACATGATCCCAGCCGAGGAATAAGAGTCTTATCTAGCGAAACGATCTGTCATTTTCTTAAAACAATAAAAATGTATATACTTTTTAACCACAAATATTTGTCTTGCACTAGCTCTACCTCACACATTACGTTATCACGCACACATGACATAGGCAGAGGTACTGACCTAATGTTTACAAAGTGAATAAGCAAAGAAAGTCAAACACCCCTTACAAAAAAAAAGGGGTAAAACAACGTCGGGAAATTTTGAAGTTGGAGGAGAACATGAGATGGAGTTTTTCACCCTACCCTACCTTTTTGAACTGAAGTACAGAGATTACTAACCATGCGTGACCTTTCCAACATGATTACATAATGCGTGAAGTCGCACATGCACATCACAGAGCTAGTGCAATACAAGGATTTGTGGTTAAAAAGTATAGAAATTTTTATATAAATATATATAAAAAAAATTTTTTAGAAAATGACCAATTGTTTGGCTGGATAAGACCCTTATTCCTCAGCTGGGATCGTGTAGAAACCTTTGAAGCTGCATTCAAACTGCAATTTGGACCTTCACCCCATTGACCACCATCAAAGTCCACTATATGGAGAAAAATCCTGGAACGTTTTCCTCAAAAACCTTAATTTCTTTGCGACTGAAGACAGAAAGACATGAACATCTTGGTTCACAGGCGGGTGAGTAAATTATCAGGTAATTTTTATTTAGGAAGTGAACTTATCCTTTAAGTCTATTCTTAAATTATATACATGCATATTTACTTTACATCCTGGAAAACGTGTTCATATGTTCATAACAGCTTTATTTAGACATAATTTTTAGTAATATTGAGTTGTACTATCTGTATTTCTTTGTCCATTCTCGTGTTAGGTTCTCAGTCAGCAGCTATGGATCCCAGTGCGTGTTCTGTTTAAATAAGCTGTCTGCTCTGGAAATATGTTATTTATTGCATATTTTTTTCTACAGTAGCCACTTACGAGAATGACATTATGATATGTGCACAGTTTAACAGTAACTATGGTAACTGAGCTCTATCGGCTGTTGAATGGATCCTGTAGTAGTCATACTGTTACTTTGAACCTCACTTTAAAGCAACAAGGCCAGTACGTAGGCGATAGGAATATGGGAAAAAATGATCGTCAGGGATTGTCGACCGAGTTACATAAGGACACGTTACATGAGTCATAAACTGTACATGTAACTACAGTTTCCTCAGATGTTGTTGCACCCATACCGTCTTCCATTTTGACTAGGACTGATTTTAATAAAATGGTGAACTGCAGCGTTTTAGTGCTCGGTGTCCTAAATCTAAAAAAGAATTTAAACGTCCTATATAAGTACCTCACTTTTTACTTTACCTGAGGAACTGTCGGCAACAACAAAGCAGCGTATCTAAAGATCAAAGCAAGTAACGCTCCACAAAAAAATTTAGGTTGTCATTTGAAGATTAGTGGCAAACACTACAATGTTCCTGTGACAGGAGGATGATGGGCTACCAAGAGGCTGATCTGACGTGTCATAAAGCACCAGCTGAGCTTTCTCACACAACAATCCTTCCTTCAGCAATGGTAAGGCTGTTCTAACTTAAAAGGACATCAACTGCATACTAATCGACCCTCTGAGCGCCTCCTACCACTGAGCCAAACCTCTCCTGCTGTGATGCTTCAGGCTCTCTGTGTGACTGACAACTCCCAGTCATGTGAGCCGCACCACATGTTTGAGGGCTGTTAAATATTCAACCGCTGTTTATTATGCATTTACAACTAGAATTAGGACAAATATTCTTTTTCATCTTTCCATATTAAACAACTCTGGCAGCTGTATCGGCAGCTCTGCTGTATAGGCCTATCGGCTTATGGATTTTCTTTGTTGCAGAGGCTTTCACATTTTATAGGAGGCTTGTTTCATTTTATGGTAAGCTGTGAAGCAGTGAGTAATTGTAGCGGTTCATAGCTCTCGAATACACATAATGACTTTGTAGTTCATAGTACAAGAGTAAATAATTTAAATAGATGATACGCCCCCATAGTTCATCACTGATGATATTGATCATCATGATTCATTACTGGCTCATTAACTTAGTGATTCACCCTCAGAGCTTAGAGGCAAGGCTGATGTGTGACTGTGAATAAGTGTTGTATGGCTTTATATTTTGACTGAAACCCATTACTTACTGTTTGTCTTTGTGCTCTGCATCTCAGTTCCAAAAGTGGTGGTACAATCTAACTGCACTGGGACTTTATGGCACAGTCACACTGGCGAAATTTCACAGGCACAGGCGAAAAAAAAAAAAAAAAAAGGTCCTTTGTCACATGGAGTCACTTTCAAGCAAAGCAGATTTCTGCTGGTCAACACCACAATTTGCATGACCAACAAAGAACAAAATCTACTAGGAGGACTTTTTTGCCCTCATGCAAAACTCCCAATTACGTGGATTCCAAGCAATGTGTCTGTGACACTCGTCCATCACAGTTGAACTTGTTTTACATTTACTGTATATCACCATGTACATCACCACATTTACTGCTGAACTTGTTTTACATTTACTTGCGCAAATTTTTGCAACCAAGATCCAGTTATTTCTATGAAAGCCATTTTCTGGCATGGGAAATTATGAGGTATTTATTACTTTGTCTCACAATTTAAGAAAAAAAGTCAGAATTGCCAGATATAAACTTTTGCAATTTTGAGTCTACATTCGCACAATTCTGACTTTATTCCTCCACATTCTGAGTTTACATCTTGCAATTTCGGCAGTTTTCTGCCAAAAAATAAAAACGGTAATTGAGACTTTTTATCTAACAATTCTAATTTATCGAATTGCATGAAAAACAGTTGTTCTTCAATTAAAAAAAAAAAAAAAAAAATGAGTCACTGAATTATTTCCTCACACTTTCAAATTATTTCAAAACAATGACTCATTTAGGACCGAAACCAGCTGACTCTGCTGTAGTCTCATTTAGAACTACAGAATAGACAACTGTAAAGTAGACTAACTGAACAATGACAGTGTCTAAAATACTCAGAATTAACTTACCTCCATCCTTGTGACAGTGTGGAACAAAGTTGATGTTGCTTGTGAGATATTGTGAAAATACTAAAGCAACTGTACGTATTTTACCTTAAAATATGAGTTTAAAAATTATTCTGATGGTACACTGACTTCTATTACGACAAACATTTTCTGTTTCTTTCCCACTTTTCCCTCCAAATGTCTGTTCTGGGAGTAAATTTAGTAAACTAGCACAAAATCCCGCGAAGAGGGCAGATTGCTTTACGGCAGCAACAAATGCATGTGTACAGAGATCTGCTGTCGAGTTTGTTTTTACAGAATAAATAGAGCAACAAAAACAACAGGCTATTATTTAATAGTGGACAGTGTAATGTGTCTTGAGGTAGGCTATGTTTATATTTTCTCAGTAAACAGAAAAGATGCCACAAATATTACAAAATGCTTTATTGCATAAACTCTATGCATTTGTCCTGTACATATTTGAATATGTATAATAAAATCAACTATGGGCAGCTTGCAACAAGCTAGTCTCAACTACATAGCTAAATATTCTGCATGCAAAGTGTACAGATCTATCGTTAAGTGAATAACTGTAAATATGGCTATTTACATTTTTTTAACAATTAAATTTAATGTAGCCAACATTACCACCACATCACTCTTGTTTTCCAAACCCTAAAGTGTTCATTTGAAATACAACGCATTTCATGGGATATTTTGTTCACATTATTATCCTAAAAGGCCATTTTACAATATTGTCTTTAAATACTGACATAAACTGAAATAACTGACTGTGTATATTGGTATAGCATTCCTTCATTCCTAAAATCACACCCAACCCCAAAATATAGGTAATGTGTAATTTTTCACATTCGCCACACAATTGTGGAGGTCAAAATTATCTAAACACGTAGTATAGCCTATATCATTTTATCAACCCATCCAGATTTTTAGTTGAATGCTACAAGCTAATGTTACATTCTAGATGAGACAAGAACAATATGAGGACAAGCACAGTGAATGAAGTAATCACATCCACCACCAGGTGTCGCCGTTGTACCAAAATGAACCATCCACTCTCTCCAACCGCACATGGATCAACATTTGAGTGAGAAAAAGGGGTTGGACTAACGTTATACCTTTATAATTTCAGTGTATGCACCTTTATTCTCTAAAGTACACCTGTGCAGACAAATATGGCTTTAGTCAGGGGTCTCGGGGAGGACGGAGAGCTGGCAGACGCGTATTGATTTCAGCCGGCCCCTCAGTAGCCCTGACACGATCTGTGCAGAATGTACTGCTTTAAATTATCATGCACGAACAGAAAACACACATGTAAAGCTCTATTTACAAAGTTCTGCTCATTCACATGCATAATTAAGTAGAAGCAGACCTCAGGAAACATGGTGGAGAACATATACCAGTGCGTTTTCTACAGGTGTCCAGGGGAGACATTCATGAAACAAAGAGAAGAAATGCATCAGGCACAGAGTTTTAGCCATCGTACCAATGTGAAAGATACAATCATCTTCCGATATCATTCTTTTCCTTTTTACAATCCCAATACTGAAGATGTGATGCATCTTCATTACATACATCTATTGAAATATCAACAATGCAGTGCTACGGTGGCTTTAATACAGACAGAGAATGAAATGCAATATGAACATGCACCATGCACAACCATAAACATGACTGTGGCTCATGGTAAAGTGAAGGGCATTTTCAATGCAGCTCTAAAAGGGAGGTTGGCGTAATAAAAGTAACAAAGATTTTTCTAGCAGGTTGGGGGGAGTAAAGCAGTGCAAAACAACCCAAGCTCATCCACTAACATGAATCAGAGAGCCATCATGAACCTTTCAGAAATGCTGAAAATGTGCATCTCAACAGGTATAAAAACCCTTAAAAACACTGATAACTGGCCATAAAGTACTATTAAGCCACATTAAGCGCCTTGAAGTACTGCAAAACCGAAATAAAAATGTCTTGTTCTTCACTCATTCGGCCCAGATGGAACCTGTAGATATTTTTAGAATAAAATCTTAGCAGTGTATTGTCTTGATTTAAGAGTGTTTCAATATTTCTGATGAAAACAAGATAAATTTACCAGAGAAGATATATATCTTGTTTATAAGTTTATAAATATTAATAATTATTAAGATCTATATTATTTATATCACAATATTATAAATTCATTATATAATATGTATACAATTATAGTACTTAAAATATAAATGTTTTAAATTTTCAAATTTATCCTTTAATATATCTTCTTTTAATAATTTTATCAGTATTTGTCATTTTCCATGATCTAAAACTTAAAACAATTCAGAAGCAAAAGTGCAATTTGTCATTTTAAAAGGTCATACAATTGTGTAAGAATTAAGTTTATAATATTCAATTAAATATATAATTATTCATATAATATTGAATTCTTTATATAATTCCTAACATTTTATGTAATTTTGCAGAGTAAGTCTTGTTTGGAGAATGTTTAGATACTTTCATTGGAAAATTAACAAAAATACTGCTTAAGAAAAGATTACATATACATTAATGTGTTTACCATAATGTAAATGTCATTGCAAAAACATTAAAAAATGACTGTATAAAGTGCTGCAGCTGTGACGTCAAAACGTAGAAGACTAATTCGTCATATGTTTCATTGTTTTGATTTGATTTTTAAATGGGGTTTTTCAATTAATGAGTAAATTAAGGTCTGTATTAACTGAAACTTGATGAAACTTGGCGTTCTGTTGTACAACATGAACTGCACACACCAACACCCAAAACATTCTTTGTATGTAGTTACTATGTAGTTACTTCGTAGTTACTAGGTAGTTACTTACTACAAATGTGTTTTTTTTAAATAACTGCTTCAAAATCATGTTTTCATTATGGATGTGTATAATTTATGTTGTAGATCAAAATTCCCAAGTATCATCAATTTAAATTAACCACAGATCTTGTTTTACTCATAAATTGAAAAACCCCATTATAAAAACCTACAAGAAAATCTTGAGGGAACCCATGGCGAATTAATCTTCTGGGTTTTGACGTCACGACTGCAGCACTCTATAGGGTAAATAATTTTACCCAAAGCAACCTACAATGCATTCAAGATATACATGCATTTCCTGGGAATTAAACTTGTTTCGCCATGCTGTACCAGTTTGAACAAAAACAACTGTTGGAACAAACATGGAAATAGAACTTATGAATGACGGCAGTTCTAATTCTGTGGAAATCTGCACAACTTTCTGTTGTGTTTCAACATTTTGCGTGGGTGTGCTCATTACAAACCACTTCAGGAAAAGCATTAGACACAGGAAGATCGCACAATCGAATAGCAGAACACATTCGAAATGATGAAAACTATGAGTCAGGCTCATGGATTTTTGGAGCTGACGACTATGGATTTAATTATGGACTACAACGAGCACTCCTTCCCCGGCCTCCCACCATCCCCCGAGCCAGAAAAGCACTCTGGCAAGAGCAGACATAAATAGTCTCCGTAGTGGATGCTGTAACTCTCCCTCTACAAAGGTGTAACGAGTTGCCAATTACTTTTGCCTTCCTACATCGACAGCAGGCCCGAACCCAGCAGAAGCTCATCAGCGAATCCCTGCTGAAATAACTGAAGCCACGGAGGAGACGGCGACGGCGACAGCTTATGAACTCCTGCGTGTTATTGCATTAGGGAACAGAGGTGGCACGAAAAGCAGAAAGTCAGCCCTTTAAAGTCCCTGCCTGAGAGATGAGGCCCCGTGTAACATGCTGGCTTGGCTCGCCTCTACACTTCCTGTGTTGCTTGGTCCGCGTGGAAAAGTAACGGGAGAATACAAATAAAAAAAGAATAAAAAGCTCCTCTTTTCAGTAGTGAGGTGTTTGGTTTTGTTTCTCGAGGTTCGACAACTTCATCCACAGACATGCACATGCAGGCTCCGCCCCGCTCACAGTGGTGTCGCTACTCCATGCCGTTGCGCAGCATCTGATTGGCCGCGATGAGCATGACGCTGATGATGAAGGCCATGGCGAAGGCGCATATCAGGCTCTTGCGCACACACGTCTGCCGATTCTTCTTTTTGGGATGAACTGCAATGATACAAAAACAGCCATTTAGTCTGAGGAAAACAAGCCAGCGATTAGCATATTAGCATTAGTGTCTGAATGCGTAGGTGTCGATTTGCATTCTAGCCGACCGCCTTTCATCTGCCAATCTGACCCGTCTAAATAAAGCAGCATTTCTCACACAGCTGCGAGGTGTAGGTGTTTTGACCAGGGCTCGAGGTTCACCTGAGCACATGTGGCGGCTCAGCTCACAAGCGTCTGGGGTGACATTGGGGTCTGGGCTGAGAATAGAGCCAGTTATTAGGAGCTTCTGGGAACACACAGCGAGACAGATTGTGTGCCAGCCTCACCCCGTGATATCATTTTCCGCTCCAGTCCTCCTTCCGGCACAGAGCTCTAGTCAGCAAGTCCCGCCCCCTGTAGCCAATCCCTGGCTTGGTTACGGCATAGAGGAAGCGCGATAATGAGCGAACATAGCGACTCTTCTGCCTGAGTGTGTGTTGCTAAGGAGAACTTTCGTTTTTGCCCCACTCTCGCCTTTCCAAATGGCAGCAGATAAAAGTCCAGATAAAATGTCTCGCAGCATGCTCAGCATGTTTTGAACTTCAAAAAGTCTCAACAGCACTGCAACCCTTTTGTGAAAAAGAAGTGCACGTAATTGTATTGAAAGTGCTATTGTAGTTTACTTCAAAAGTACAGTATATTTGTAAAAAAAAATACGGTACTTGCAGATAATATAGAATATTATGAAATAAAAGGCAAATTAAGTGTACCTAATGAGAGTATATTTTTATTTTTATTTTATTTCTTGACACACTTCAGTACTTTTAACATACATTTAATACACATTTACATTTACATTCAGTCATTTAGCAGATGCTTTTATCCAAAGCAACTTACAAATGTGGACAATAGAAGCAATCAAAACCAACAAAAGAGCAATAAAATGCAAGTGCTATGACAAGTCTCGGTTAGCCCAACGCAGTACACATAGCAAGGATTTATATATACAGGTGCATCTAAAAAAAATTAGAATATGGTGAAAAATTTAATTTTTTCTTGTAACTTATTTCAAAAAGTGAAACTTTCATATATTTTAGATTCATTGCATGTAAAGTAAAACATTTCAAAAGATTTTTGTTTTAATTTTGATGATTAGAGCTTACAGCTCATGAAAGTCAAGAATCCAGTATCTCAAAATATTGGAATATTTCCTAAGATCAATCAAAAAAAGGATTTGCAAAACAGAAAAGTTCAAGTTCTTTAAAGTATGTTCATTTATGCACTCAATACTTGGTCGGGGCTCCTTTAGCACAAATGACAGTATCAGTGAGGTGTGGCATGGAAGCGATCAGCCTGTGGTACTGCTGAGGCACTATTGAGCCTTCAGCTCGCCTGTATTGTTGGATTGACGGTTTCTCATCTTTACTTGAAAATATCCCATAGATTCCATATGGAGTTCAGGTCAGGCATGTTGGCTGGCCAATCAAGCACAGTGATATCATGGTCAGCAAACCAATTGGAAGGTTTTGGAACCAATTGGTTTTGGCACTGTTGGGAAGGTGTTAAAGTCCTGCTGGAAAAGGAAATCAGCATCTCCATAAAGCTTGTCAGCAGATGGAAGCATAAAGTGCTCCAAAATCTCCTGGGAGACGGCTGCATTGACTTTGGACTTGATAAAACACAATGGACCAACACCAGCAGACGTCACGGCACCCCAAATCATCACTGACTTCGGAAACTTCACACTGGACTTCAAGCAGCTTAGATTATGTGCCTCTCCAGTCTTCCTCCAGACTCCAGAACTTGATTTCCAAATGAAATGCAAAATTTACTTTTATCTGAAAAGAGGACTTTGGACCACTGAGCAACAGTCCAGTTCTTTTTCTCTTTAGCCTAGGTAAGATGCTTCTGATGTTGTTTCTGTTTCAGAAGTGGCTTGGTAGCCTTTTTCCTGAAGACGTCTGAGCGTGGTGACTCTTGATGCACTGACTCCAGCTTCAGTCCACTCCTTGTGAAGCTCTCCCAAGTGTTTGAATCAGCTTCGCTTGACAGTATTCTCAAGCTTGCGGTCATCCCTGTTGCTTGTGCACCTTTTGCTACCCAATTTCTTCCTTCCAGTCAACTTTGCATTTAATATGCTTTGATACAGCACTCTGTGAACAGCCACCCCTTTCAGTAATGACCTTCTGTGACTTACCCTCTTTGTAGAGGGTGTCAATGTTCATCTTCTGGACTATTGCCAAGTCAGCAGTCTTCCCCATCATTGTGGTTTCAAAGAACAAGAGATACCCAGAATTTATGCTGTAGGGATTGTCATGTATTGAAACTCAAATGTAAATATTCTAATATTTTGAGATACTGATTTTTGACTTTCATTAGCTGTAAGCTCTAATCATCAAAATTAAAACAAAACAAAACAACTTTTGAAATGTTTTATTTTACATGTAATGAATCTAAAATATATGAAAGTTTCACTTTTGAAATAAGTTACAAGAAAAAAACTTTTTCGCCATATTGAGATGCACCTGTGTGTGTGTGTATATATATATATATATATATATATATATATATATATAAAATACTTAAGTAATTTTTAAAAAGTGCAATTTGTAGTTATGTAAATGAAATGTCCATTTTAAATCCTTCAAAACTTTTAAAAAACTGCACTTGCTGAAAATATTGAATATTATTAAATAAAAGGCCAATTAAGTGTACCTAAAGAGTGTACATTTTTATTTTCTATTCATTTTATTTCTTGACGCACTTAAGTGCTTTTAACATACATTTAAAACACTTTAGTTCTTTAAATGTCCATTTTAAATCATTTTTTAAAATTATCTTTAGTCATGCTTTAAAGTACAATTATTTGATTATAACATATGATGATATTATTTTAACAGTATTATGTTGTTTGTTATTACATTTAAAGTTGATTCATTTTTAATTCACTAAACTGCAAATTCTTTACATCTTTACAAATGTAATTACAATGTAATTGTGCAAATAGATGACATATGTTTTTAAAAGGAATTACAATAATGTATATTTCAGTTTACAATAAATGCTTTTGTCATTACAAAAACCTTATAAGTAATTATAAGATTACTTATAAAGATACTTAAGTTCTACTTAAGTGGGTCGAAAAGCTAATTACAATTAATTACATTTAATATAAATTTAAACTAAGACACTTTAAATTTAAACTAATATATCTGTGTATTCTATCATTTCATTTAATTGCAATTAAGGAATTTAGTGTTCAACAACATTACATTCAGTTCACACTTAATTTAAATCTTTTAAAATATATTAAGTACTCGTATGCTAAAGTAATTTTTCAACTTCAAAAACCCTCACTACAAAAAGTACACAAGCATGACAGCATTTTATACTGCTGTAAAGCTGCACTTTTTGCTTTTACTTTTTGCATTTTCTTTTCTGCTAACATCACCAAATGAAATGCTAAATCCCCATTCCCATTCATCTCAATGGCAGTTGTTTGGCTAGTTTTAGTTTTAAGAGTTTTAGCTTTGCTTGTGTCTCTAGATTCATTAACATAGTCTCAGCGTGTGGTCTGTTGACAACACCTAAGCTCGGCCCAGGTGCCACCATGAATGTTTCATAAAGACACAGAGGGCTCAACAGAAGGTGTGGATAAGTCTTGCTTTAGCGCTGTGGACATCTGTTACTGCTGGTAGGACAGAGACTTACGCCATTGGCATAAGGGATGTGCTTGACCCCTGCAATGCTAACACTGTGCTAGCGTGGTCCATACATCATACACTGAAATCATTCACTAAGTGCACAGAGTAGCTTTCTAATGCGTATTGCTGCATGTGGACTAATTTAAAATTTAAATTGTGGTTGATACTATAAAGATTAATTATTATTATTAATTATATGGCAGAAACAATAGTTTGCTAGTATTCTATTCTGAATTCAGCCATTGGCTTTTATTTATCATCTGGTAACAGAACTTCTTTTGCTGTTTTGCACTGTTTTCACTAATAAACAGTGCTTGGTCTATGCATATTTCTCTCCTGATTCAGACAAAATGACTTTTCTCACTGAAGAATATTTAAGCCATAGGCAATGGTTTGACGATAAAAACGGCTTAATGATGAATTTGTTTTTCACTTCACAAGACATTAACTGGTGGACTGGAGTGGTGTGGATTACTTGTGGATTATTGTGATGCTTTTATCAGATGTTTGGACTCTTATTCTGACGGCACCCATTCACTGGTGAGTAGTGATGTAATGCTAAATTTCTCCAAAGTTCAAGAAGCAAACAGAATTTGTGACCCTGGACCACAAAACCAGTCTTAAGTCACACTTAAATTTTATTATATTATTGAAAATTTTTCTTTTACGCCAAAAATCATTAGGATACTAAGTAAAGATCATGTTCCATGAATATATTTTGTAAATTTCCTACTGTAAATATATCAAAACTTAATTTTTGATTAGTAATATGCATTGCAAAGAACTTCATTTGGACAACTTGAAATGCGATTTTCTCTATATTTAGATTTTTTTGCACCCTCAGGTTCCATTCAAATAATTGTATCTCGGCCAAATATTGTCCTATCCTAACAAACCATACATTAATGTAAAGCTTGTTTATTATTTATTTATTTATCTTGAAAAATTGACTGGTTTTGTGGTCCAGGGTCATGTGTAATTGCGCCCTCTACTGTAGAAATACAGTTGTTAAAAGTACGGTACTATTCCTTTGTTAGGTTTAAAATCTTTTAAGTGGAAAAAAAAAACTTTTTAATGGTCTGTGGCACTCAAAGTGTCAAATAGGCTGAATATAGTGTATTTGCATCATAATTTCAGGATTCAGTTTCATAAGATGATTCTGTGTTTGTTTCAGGAGATCTCATAATGTAGTGCAGCATATGCTACATTGAGCTGGTGACCCTGTAGATGGCGTGACAACACCCACTCCTGTATCTGGAGATGAGCTGCCCACTCAAAAACCAAACTAGCATCTTTAATTCACTCCTCTGATTTTAATAACCAAACAAGCCTCTAAAAATTGCACCTGATGTCAATAGGCTGTAAATATCACATAGCCTGCTGTAAAAGAGTATTAACCCTCCTGTGTATTACCATGAGGAATGTTGTGCCTATAGAGGTGCAGTAACAGGAGTATTATCATGCATGAAACAACAACATAAGCATCAGCCCATATTAGTTTGGTAAAACAAACAGACCGAAGCAGAGAAGCCTGTAATGAACTCTAGAGAAGCACCTACACATCATTACAAACACTGCTTTTAAAGTTAGATGCCTACATTTGAGTTTGAAGGGTTTGGCTGATCAGAATTACTTTTAGCTTTTAATCCAAAAAGTTGAAAGAAAAGCTGAAATGAGTTACTTGTTTGCATGTTGTGTCTCATATGCTTTTCTATTTATTATACTTATTTTTCATACATACAGTTCTTACGTCTGTCATGTTTATTTGTTTACTTACATGTTTGTCATAAATGATGACTAAAATCATAAATATTGTAGAATACCTCATTTGATTTTAAATGCGTTAAATTGCAAATTCATTATTACAAATGTAATTACAAATATATTTAAAATACATGAAAAACCAGTTTCAGTAATTTTATAAATATGTTAATAATTTATAAATATTTTAATAGAAATTACCATATATGCTTGTCATTACATTCAGTAGTGCACTTTAACCAATAGAAGTAATTAAGAAATTAAATATAAAGATTAAGTCATACACTGTGAAATATTTCTACCTACAGTATGTAAGCATTAAAAAAATTAATTCAGTTTCTGTCTTAAATTTTTAAGTATAATTAATTTGGTTGTACAAATCATTTCAACTGAAATTATATTAAACCGACTTTAAAAAAAATCAAGTTGAATTTCATATAACTCAAAAAAGTTAAAACTGCTCAACTTATTTTGATGAGTTACAGTAATGTAAAAACATAAGTTGGCATGACTTACTGATAATATCATTTTTACAGTGTACTTTTATGAGTCAAAAAGCACTCCCTTACTGCATTTAATTAATTTTAAATTCTAATACATTTTAACTTAACTGCAATTAACATGCAATTAAGTGTTTGCTCTAATAAGTTGGCTACTCTTTTTAAAAGTGTACTTTATTTTCAAACGGGCCACCATCTGCATTTTTTTTTTATGAGAAAAAAAATCTCATGTCATGTTGATTATAATAAATGACTAAAATCATGTATATTGTAGAATACCTCATTTGTTACTCCATTTATTTGAAATGATCTTTGTATCATAATGCATTTTGTACTGACTTTCTTAAGAACTTAATGTATTAGAATTCATGTAGACAGTCAAGGTGATTATCTAGGGCTAATTAATATTCATGAGCTTAGTCTTCCCTATACAGTGACATCACAATTAGCCCACTCTAAGGGGCTATTTATACGACATCTTTTTAAACTAAAAATGCAAAACTTTTATGTGTTTTGGCCGTTCATTTACACGACAACTGCATTTTGTGTTCATACGCACAAGTTTTCACAAACACCAGGGAAAAACTCACTGACACACACACACACACAATGCAGCAATGTTTACGCTCACCTCCCTCAAACTCTGTTTGACAGTTCCCCGAGTTCTCGTTCAAGCTCTCCTCCTCATTGATGATGATGTTCTCGATGTCCTTCATCGTCAGGTGGTCCCGGAAGGCATGAAAAAGGATGTGTTTCAGCTCCTCCAGTGTTATCCGCTGCATGTCAAACTACAAAGACAAACAACACAGGAGTTACTCAACCAAACTCAAACTCTTCAAAAGCTCTTTTATGTTTCTATCAAAGGATATTTCAGCTCAATTTTTAAAATTTAATGTTAATTATTTCAGCTTTATACTTTACATTTGTTTGGCTTTCAAATGCCACATTAAAATGAATTTTGCAGTTGAGTGCTTAGATATGGAAACAGCACAGAAAAAATCAATACAGTCTTTGTAATTGAGGAGAAAAAGTGCATTGATCAGTCTGAACACTTTCACATGGGATTTGATAAATGGTCATAATAACACAATGAACTGCAAGAAATTCAAAGGACATCTGAGGAAAACTGTCATGGGGACTGTAACTCATGTTCAGTATTGAAAGTTGATTTTTATAACTCGTATCCAGAGGCCGTTTATGAGCTCCATCCCTTTAATTACCCAGGCAACATTAGCCCAGAGATCGATTTTTCAGGAGGATGTAAATGAAACTGTGGCGCACTAGCTTAATGCCTTATTTGCAAAGCTGTCAGGTTAGAGAACAAACAGTCATTAGGAACCACGATACAGTCGGCTACATATTAATACACCACTAAATCATTCAGCCTTCCCTTACAAAACAGTACAGTAATGGCAATACTGTGGTAACTTTACTCACATAATCATATACCAGAATATATTCATCCAATTACCACACCAGATGTCCAAAAACACATTATTATGATATTCCTAGTAAATGTTTTAGGGAAGAAAAATGTACAGTTCAAATCTAACTTCACTTTTCATTGAAACATTGATAAGCACAGTGATAAAATACAGAATGGAAAGCTCCGAATTTGTGACAGGAAGCTCACAGTACACTTCTGTGGCTCTGGAGAAAGACGCTTGACAGGATGTGCTGCCATTGCAGCTCATGAGGAGAGACAGCAGGATATTACAATAGCAGGCAAGCTAATAAATCTGACAAGCCATTAAGTATTACAGCCTCAGTATGCTCACCTCCACAGTAACTTGTCATTTCACTCCACTTTAGCAAGTCAGTAAGAATGAGAGCAAAACACTGCTTTGTAATACTGCATGCATGATGCAGTAAACACTTCAGAACAGGCCTATGAATCATTTTATACCTGTGCTTAAATCTGAGAAGGCACAAACTGAGCATTTTAATACAGTAATTCTGTGCCCATGAATGTTGACCTATTGTGTCCTCGGTTTTTATGATATAATATATCCACTTTATTTTGCAACAAGGAAATAAGCTTGTTCTTTTGTGTGAGTATTTTGATTCATTAGCCATTTAAATAACTAGTATAATGACAAAGTGCAGTAGACGGTAAAACTATTTGTGCTACAAATCAGTTTATGATTAAGATAACACATTAAAATAATATGATAACAAATACCAGTTTGCAGCATAACAGACATGTATTTGTACATTTACATTTTGTAAATTTTGTACATTTACATTTAGTCATTTAGTAGACTTAATCCTCCTGGGCATGGAATTCAAATATATAAAATATATAGCTTCATTTTTATAGTATTGTCCCTTGAGAAGTTGTAATAAAATAGTTGCTGAAATGTGAGGGGTGTACTCACTTTTGTGAGATACTGTATATATATATATATATATATATATATATAGGGGAGC